>JALIGW010000002.1:171961429-172036429 GCA_023053685.1 Diadophis punctatus similis
ATGTAACCCTGCAGTGGAAAAATACATTTGTATGTTTAGGTCAATTGAAGGTACAGGCAGGTTCTCAATTTGCAACCATTTGACCTTTCAAAGTTACAACAGCACTGAAAAAAGTGACTTATGTCTGGCACTCACATGTTGAGTGACTTCCCATGGTCATGTGATCAAAGTTTGGGCACTTGGCAACTGGCATGTATTTAATAACAGTTGCAGCATTCCGAGGTCATTTGATTGCCATTTGCAATCTTCCCAGCCAGTTTCCCACCAGCAAAGTCAATGGGAGAAGCTGAATTCTCTAAATAATCATGTGATTCACTTAACCTTTGCTGTGATTTGCTTAATAATGGTGGCAACAAAAATCCTGGTGGCAACAATTGTGTTCATAAGTCAAAGTCTACCTGTATGTCACTTGTCAAAAGATAGGTTCCCATGAAGAAATCTGGCAGTAAGCTATACTTGGTTTCTTCATTTTTTAAAAAAATAAAAAAATAAATCATTTGAATAATGTGGGGTCATTTTCAGATATGTAGATTTTATATAGATCAGCTAGCTACCAAGAGATGAATTCTTGTGATTTTCAGTGCATGATTCCCTTTTAGGAGGGAATCAATTGTGTTAATTAAGTCTTGTGCAATGCTTCATTTCAAACATCGCTTTATGGCACATATGAATATGTTGTAATGATCTGAATCAACTCTTAACAAATGCATGGGCATTGATCTGATAGTCAATAGGTGTTTCCAGAGTAAAAACTATAATTTAAATTCTGGTTCACTGACTCAAAGATCACCACCAAGTTTTGTATGGAAGCAAAACAAATTGCAGAGGTGTCATGGGAATGTAGGGTTAATTGACATGCTCCCGAGCTATAGTTCTGCAAACTATTATTGCCACAGCAACCTCAAAAACACCTAAGATCAAATAGGCCTAGGGATCATGAGTATAAGGCCTCCTAGATGTGAACCCTCAATAATAGAAACTCAGTGGGTGACTTTGGGCCAGTTACAATCTCTCTACCCAGATGTAGAGGGTTCTTATTCCCAAGTTGTAGGAAGAATTGAAGGAAGGCACGCAAAGATCTTTCATTTCCTTGGCCCACAGTGACATTCCTGTGAAATAAGTGGCTGATCCAAAGTCCCCCAGTGAATTTTCTTGGCCAAGAATGGACTTATAGCACGATTTACTCAATGCTAGAGTAACAATTTATCTAGCTCACCATATTAGCTCTTAAAATTTTCCAAAGGTAAGGAGATGTACATCTAGCAAATAAATAACTAGAGGCAGAACTCCAATTAGTAGCCCAGCCCTCTTCTTCCTGCTATTTTTAACCTACTCAGATATGATGCCATGAGAGCCGGCTGGGTGACTTTGGGCCAGTCACTCCCTCTGAACCCAACTCACCTCACAGGATTATTACTGTGGGAAAAATAGGAGTAGGAAAGAGTAGGAAAGAGTATTATGCATGTTTGCCACCTTCAGGTATTGATAAATACAGTAAAGGAGAGATAAAAAAACTCTAACATAAAATAAATAAATTAAAAATATTGTAGTGCAGTCCTATGTTTGCATACCCAAAACTAGATCCCTGAAATCCCCAGTAACAGAGGTGGGTTCCTCCCAGTTCAGACCGGTTCGCCTGAACTGGTAGCGACCTGCTGCTGACATCATGATGATGTCACCAAACCAGATCAGTCGGTGCCGGTCCGTGGGCGCCACCATCCTTTTTTTGAATTTTTTTTGGATTTTTTTTTAGATTTTTTTTTTAAATTCTTCTGCGCATGCACAGAAGCTGAGTTTCCGGCACTGCGCATGAGTCGGCATTTTGTTTTTGGCTTTTTAAAAAATTTTGGCTTTTTTTTGCACTGTGCATGCAAGTGTGCACAAAGCGCGCGTGCGCCCATGAGGCGCGGCCACACGGCGCGGGAGGAAGCGAACCGGCAGCGAGATAAGTTGGAGCCCACTGCCCAATAAGCATCCAGCCTGCATTACTTTTCAAATGGACATCAGACTGATAATAAGTAGAAAAACCCTGAAGTTGGGTGACACCGCCTAAAGAACCTGAAATGGAATTTCAGCTGCATGCAATTATTCTGGGTTGCTGGGAATACAATGTTTGGCCTGGAGGTGAAAGCTTGGAGAAAGCAGATGCTACTTCACTGAGATTGTGCAGGCATTAGCACTGGCTTTATTTATTTATTTTTCATAAATCCCAAGTTGCAGTTTCGGCAGCAGAGCCCTTGATCACTGAGAGTGGGTTTTGAGATTCACTGAAACATTTTCCCCGATATACAGGCAGACAACAGATTTATGAGTTTTAATATCTCTTGCAGTGGAAACATTGCTTTCCATGAGTTATAGTCTCTCTCTCTCTCTCTCTCTCTCTCTCTCTCTCTCTCTCTCTCTCTCTCTCTCTCTCTCTCACACACACACACACACACACACACACACACACACACACACACACACACACACGTCACATATTTGGGGACGGTACATGAATGCCTGCTAGGTTTCTCCCTCACCTGGATAAATGTGTTTTAAATACTGATCCACTGCTGTAAATAAAGCTTATTAAATGCAGATTCATCCTAGCCTGTGCTAAATAATATAGAGCAGCAGCACAGAACAAACAAAGTATGAAATCTGGTTGGGAAATGGGTGGTTAAGAAATATGAAATAGAAATCAATAAAATTGCATTATATAAATTATATGCATTACAAAAATATTTGAATTACAATTCTTCAAAACCTGAAAGGAACAAAAGGGAAGAGTTTTTGGATTTGGACCTGAGCATCAAAGCTTAGCAAGGTAGGCCTGGCCTGCACTCTGGAATGGACACCCAGGATCGTCGCCTAGACTTCAAAGCCATGAAAGAGCCCCAGAGAAGGCAATGGCAAGCTTCCTTCTATAACATTGCCAAGAAAACTGCATGGACACATGTATGAGTTCACCTGGGATTAAACTTAAAAGACAGAAGCAGGTTCCAGATTGCCTATTAACTGTAAATATTTAATTTTAATTGCATTTGCATTTCTTCTCAAAAACACACTCCTAATTCTGATAGTACCATTAAAGTTCAGAACTCATGGTTGCATATATTCATGTCGAGGGGGGAAAAAGATCCCATCAGAGAGAACTACTTTTTCCTTCTCATGATAAGGAAAATGAAAAAAGGAATTCCTTTGAGAATTGTTAATAACACTGTAGTAATAATAAAAAGCAAAGAGACGAGCTGGTTAGAAGGTTGGTAGCCACATTTGTAATTCAGGTATTTTCTGAAAAGAATGCTTGAACGTTTCTACTGTACCAAGATAACTGTTCAGAGCACCAAATCTAATCATATTAATAATGCTTATGTCAGCCTTGTGGGACAAGTAGATATAAGAGTTCTCTTACAGCAGATTTGAAATGGAAAAACTCGGAAAAAACTCCGAAAGGGAGAGAAAACAGGGGACTTCAAATGCCTTCAGATCCAAAGCAAGATAAAAGCCCAACCATCAAGGGCTTCTTTTAAGGACAAAAGAGCTATCTCAAGATGCATGAGGAGCTTAACTCATTCTTCCTATGCTGCCATCCTAACAGAAAGGGCTCAGGCAAATTTGCTATTCTCCAGTGCGCTGCTTAGGAGAGTCCAACATGGGTAAAGCTCTAGCCTGATTGGTAGGGACTGAGTTTAATTTATTTGAAGTATGCCCTCTAGGTGCCCATTTGGCCAGTTTTTTAAACTCAGTCGAAAGTGTAGGGACAGTCGAAAGTGTAGGGACGTGTAGTTTTTCTCTCCTACAGGAAATAGGTTATTTACAGGATTATATCTTTGTATACTATTTGTAATACTGGTTGTTGCTGTCTTCTGCCAACTAACAACTGCAGAGAGAAGGTAAGGGCAATAGATTAAATTTAGACCAATTTAGAAGAAGAAACAATTTGTATATTGCAATGCAGTATAATCCATGAAATGCAGCATTTGGCCTCCAAACTAAACTACTTACCGGTACATGGGGGGAAATGATCATATTTTAATATTAAGTATAATAGGATGGAGGCACAGATTCCATTTTAAGATTCTGGGGCTGAGAAGGAGGCTTTTCATGGAAAACAATGCCTATGGCTGAATTCTGGATATTTGATATAAAGAAATATAAAGCTGCCATATATAAAGCCACTAATGGATTTAAATTGCACTCCAAAAATGTTTTCATTACAAAAACCCTATCTAAGTAAAGTGTGTATGATTTTCAGTATCCTTTAGAATTACTGTCCTGAGATGGCGTGGCCTATGAAAAATAATAGTGAAAAGAAGGCTCAAGAAAAATAACTCAATAGTTTGAAAGAGATTAATTGAGGAAACCAACTGTCAGCCCCATTAAGTGGGCCTAACCAGTAAATCAATTCCACAGGAAAGCTAAAACTACACTTATTCAAAGTGACTAATAGAAGTCGGATTCTGTTGTGCCTTCTCCCCTTGTTATATGCTTGTGAATTATGTTTGAATTTCTTCCATATATGGACCTAAGATACATTTCACCTCAAGTTGCTTTGTTAACAGATCTCGCCTATCTTCATCAAGATTATCTTCCTTATTTTCTACACCAGGTGTGAAAGGGGAAAATGGAAACACAAAAGAGCTCCATTAACAATTTTCCTCCTATGTTTTTATAACACATCTTTTTCTTGTATCTTGATCAGGGCAGAAAGGTGTAAAAACAATTTCTTTGTTTTTCTTTTTTGGAACCAAGGTGGAGGCTACTGTGTATTTTTGGTGGAAACCACAGGTTTTTTGAATAAGCAGCATTTGGCAACAAGAGACATGGAGCACATGAAGATGTGCATGTATCCTATTACCAGAAAATCCATTTTAATAAGCGCATTTGTACTTTTGGAGGTGGAAAAGAATGCCACTAAAATTAAAGTCAGCTGAAGCAAAAATCAGGAACAGTTGGTCAATGTGCTTTTGCACAGAAGCGGATGTGAAATGTTTTGAAAATAAGAGTCCCGATCTGCTTGATTTCTATTTGTGTAGTGTAGTGTATAGGACTGAATCTAGAAAACAATCACTAAGAGTAAGTTTGAGAGTGCATTGCCACTTTTTTTTTTTACAGTAGGGCCCATCTGCCTTAACAGCTACAGGGTAGGCAACAAATGCAGAAAATGCTACCATTTGCAGAATTTTGCAGCCCACATCTGGTTGCTCTATTGCTTTGATCTTGAAATGCTGAGAAT
The DNA here is from genome assembly GCA_023053685.1 of Diadophis punctatus similis. Classification (NCBI taxonomy): domain Eukaryota; kingdom Metazoa; phylum Chordata; class Lepidosauria; order Squamata; family Dipsadidae; genus Diadophis; species Diadophis punctatus. The sequence continues at coordinate 171,966,651 of JALIGW010000002.1, forward strand.
GGGCAGAGAGGACCATTAGCAAATCAGTTGTCCTTCTAGGTCAGGGCTGTAAAACTCGTGGCTCGCCGGCCAGATGCATCATGCACTGGCCACGCCCATGCCTGGTTTAGCAAAGGGGGGGGGGAAGTCCCGATACATCACATGACGTGGCAACATGAGTTTGACAGCCCTGTTCTAGGTGATCTAGAGGACGAACTCAATGGCCTGTTCTTTTAGCAGCTCCCAGAGTAATAATAATAAACCACCTTGTTTCCATGTTATAAAAAACATTAGAAAAGTCACGTACTAGTGACTCTTTCCATCCACATTTTTGATCCCATGTTAGGTGCTTGCAATGTGTGAAGCAGGTTTCAGAATACTGTATTTGTGCAGCAGAAACAACATGCTCCGTCTTGAGGAGAAACAACAGCCTCAGTCTCAATGCTGGCTTAGAAGTAAGGAGATTAATTTGCCTCAACAGCATCCTCATTTCAAAGAAAGTAGCTTCAGTGCATCTGAGCACCTCATGTTTTCTTGAGCAGATAGGCAACTGCTTTGCTCCTCACTCCTCACTCTATGAAGTACTTCGTTTCTTTGAGCTACTTCAGAAGGAGCTTCAGTCAAATGTTCATCAAAATGAAGTGCTCCATCGAAACTTCACATAGTCTTATTTTGTACATGGTTGTGGCCATTTGCCAAAAAATAACAATCAGAGAGTTTGCGTTAGGAGAATTTATCTAGCTGGAAAATTATAATTCAAAAGTTTTTTTTTTATGAAACACATTGAAGTGTATAACTGAAAGAACAGCATATTAGCATTTTATATTCTATTAAATTTTCCCCTAGGTTTTACTATTAAGAATTCCTATTAAAAAATCTTAACTTTTTAATATTATGATATTGTGTTGGTAATACTGGCTTTAAGAGCCTTTTCTTTTCTTTTTTTCTTTTTAGATTTCATAGGCTTCATTGTTATTACCGAGAAATACTAAGTGTTTTATTTCAATAGCTAAAATAAAATATATGCATGCATTGGAATTTTTTGCAATCATTATGCTTTTCATAATAGCTTCTACCATGTTTGTACTGCTGTGATGGAAAGGAGAAGTGCCATGTGGGACTGATCCAAGCTATTTTCCCCATTTCATGTCCATCTAATTCTTTCCAGGGGCACAGTAGCCCAGGCAAAGCATGCTGAGGTAAAAATGGCAAATTTACATCTGTTTTTCCTTCATGTTGGTTCAAAGTCCTAAGCTGCTACTGGAATTTTTTTTTCTGGGGGTTGCCTTGAAATGGAACTCTTTGAATAAAATACACTCTAAACTGGATATCTCTCTTTGTGTGAGTAGTGTGTGTGTGTGTGTGTGTGTGTGTGTGTGTGTGTGTGTGTGTGTGTTTGTGTATGTTTAAAAATAGTTGTCTTGAATTTAGGAGTCAAGAGGTGGGATGAGCAAAGTGGTCCTACTTATGGAAAAAATAAGATCATTTACAACTCACCATTTCAAATTGTTGTAAAAGAAAATATTAGCAGGGTTGTAATTTCAAATACACTGAGCTGAGCTGAAAATAAATCAGCTTATTTCTTTTAAGAGAGGCAATGTTGTGGGTTCACAAAAGTCTGGAGCTAGTTTTCAACTCTTTGCTCCACCTCTCCAGTCCCATTCACTTCACACCATGTAAAATATTTTGTACAGATTTGGATATAAAAGTTAACAGAAGTTACATTTCTAAAAATATGGTAGTCTAACAACTGATGACTGCACACTAGAAGTGCTGAAAGCATTGCTAATCAGTTGTACACAGAAATAACTTTCTAACCCTTCCCCCCATTCTACAAATATTTCTGCTAAATTATTACCACATTATTTTCTTGACATTTTTCCCTCTGAATTATGACAGACTCCTTTCAACTTCTCCACAATTTATAGCCCAGAAATTAAAACAGGGCATATGTTTCAGCAGTCGAGCCCTTTACATGTCCAAATCCCTTCCATAAATTTTTATTTCTATGGCAAGACCTGATTTCCAGGTTTGGCCCGTCAGCTGAAACACAACGTTTATATTTTTGGTTTTTATTGCAGGAATATTGATTCAATATAATAAGATAGCCATAAGATACTTTAAGCAACTAGAAAACACTGTCTTAGATTTTATGCTGCAGATTGTAACCACAGAGATAAACAGTACATCCTATGCTTCCATTTATGAACAGAAAAATAACAAGGCAATTCCTATTTCAGCTATATGGGTCACTGTGATATGAACTGAAGCTAAGGTTTGCACTGAATTCTCAAATAAGGAAGACCTGAGTATGAGCTGAATGTAGCCATTACTTTCAGGAGAAACGTTACTACGCTCCAACTAGAATGTATGTAACATCTTTCCTTCATTTGGGCAAAATCCAAAATCCAAGGAAAGAGCTAAAAATCAAAAACAAACAATGAGGATGAGACTGTTGTCTAGTTCCCAAAAACCAGAACAGAATGAAGGCACTTGAATTCTACAAGAAGCAGAGCCTAGGCATGCATCGTGGTTTTATTCTAATCATATGGGATGAATGTTCTGTAAGAGTTTACACTTTTGCTCCTGTAAGACATAAAGACTTTATAATTTGCATTTAAGCAGTGGAAGAGGAGAGGTCTTATACATGTTGCCTACACCCTCCAGGGAGTTGTACAGGTACTCCTCGACTTATGATCTGTCACTTAGCAGACCACCCAAAAGATACTCATGACTCAGTTCCAAATGATCCCCATTTTATAAATGCAGCATACTGCAGTCACACAACCGCAATTGCTAAGAATTAGCTTTTATTCTTTTCTAGAGGAGAGGAGTTGAATTTTCTAGTCTCTCTGACAGCCAAACATCTATGACCATAGAGACAGAGAACCCAGCAATCAGAGGGCAGGAAACAATCCCATAGCAGTCCTGTGGGGCCAACTGGAGTGCAGAGATCACCAACCTCTGGAGATTCTTCCATGTACTGTGAGTTGGGATTTTCAGCCATGATAGCAAGGAAAACTTTCATTCTAGATAACCTTAGTCTGCCTTCAGCCTGCCTCAGCAGCAGAGTGCCATTAAATTGGAGGCCCAGAGTCCTTTGGGAGTTGGGCGGCATATAAATGCAATTAAATAAATAAATAAATAAATAAATAAATAAATAAATAAATAAATGAGGAGATGTCGTCACCAAAGTTAGAAGGATATCTTCATAATGTGGCAAGTAAGCTGTGAGGATAAATCAGTGGTCCCAGAAGGATACGGTAATTGAAAGAAGTTTTTCACTCCATCTTGGACTTTAGTAAGTCCATGGCATCCTGATAAATGTTTTTGGAGCAAAATTCACAAATCTTGCTATATTATCTGCAGTTTCATGAGAGCACTGAGAACTAAAAAGTGCTATGTTGTCAAGGAGAACAAATTTAATGTTCCTTAATATGTTGATACAAAATATTACAGTACAATTGTATCCAGTAAGCAACAGATTACTGAATTACTCTATCACTGTAAATGATACTTTACAATAAAGTTTGCAAGGCAGAGATTTGATTTCTAGAGCCATTTCCAACTCGTTATGCCCTATTGCATTGGAAAACAGATATAAATTTATGCATAGAAATCACAGATTATATATTTTAGGGATAAATAACAGTCAAAACCACAACCAAATTATTGAAAGGTTTATTTACTTTCTGCACACTCCTGATATGAAGCACTCAAGACATTTCTACAGAGACAGAAAAATAAGAAATTGTAGGCAGAGGAAGTTTGTGGAAGCCCAGGTCAACTATTAACTATTGCTATGTGCTGTTATATGGTCTAGCTTTAATGATAAGATCAACAATTGAATTAATTCTATGTACAGTAAGCATGTATCTTATGGAGCTTTCTTTTTGTAAATTTTTTGTTATGTTTAGTTAGTTTAATTACACAAACTATTTAGGTTTTTCCACTCCCATTATCATCATTCAGTAGAATATTTTTTCGTTTATATTTCACTATTTTAGCAATAAAAAGGTAAAATAAAAAAATGACTACATATGTGTGTATCGATGAGACTTTATACCACCTTAATAATAATAAATTTTTATTTTACAGTCACAGACCAAAATACAATCACAAACAATTAACACCAGAAGTCTTGGCTAAAGTGAATTACAATGTTCTCCTCTAATAGTTACAGCTCTTAAGAAAAATTTTGAAACCTGAGAAGTAATATAGGAGGAATCATCCCCTAGACAATATAAGGCCAAATTACTAGCATTAGAACCAGAGGGATTTTTTATACCACCTTGATTATAGTGCAGCCTACAATCCCACAATATACAATGTAGGCATTGTAAGAAGAAATTTTATATTTATACTGTTTTATTAAAACAGTAGTATTGATTTGGGTTATTTATGAAATTGATTTATTTGGCTGCCCATCTCTCAGTTGCAATTCTGGGTAACTAGCAACACATTAGAAACAATAGACAAAGCAGTATCAACAGAAGATGTAAAATACCCCTTATAATGTTCATTCGTGATGTTGTATGTCTTTCAATTTTGAGGTCCCTAACAATCTTTAAGAATGATCAAGTTCTAAGGAATCTCTGCAATTTCCCAAGGAAGAAGCTACTTTTGACTCTGGAGACAAGCTGGTCCCCAGGAAAATGCCTATTGATGGATACAGTTATGAATGCAGATCAATCCACCTTGTAAAAGGTATGCCTTATTGTACATGTTTAGAATAACACACATATTTTTGTCTGCACTTTCCTTATTATGTATACTCTTTGACAAACATTATTGTGCCTGAATTCATATTTATTTGTGGGCGCTTTTATCTCAAGTGGGGGATATTTTCTTTCAATTCTAATCCAAGTCACAAGACTCTCAGGAGTACAGTTACTTGTTCAAATACAGATTCTGGTTTGGCGATGAATGTGGGAAGTACAAACGGGATACATTTGTTTAACATTTGGCTTCAAGCCTGAAGACACCAGGGTGTGAGCCAAAATGGAAGAGTGTCACAGCTGGGGAGCTAATGGTGCCTCAGGCGCCATTGCCAAGTCTGACTACATTGTTCCTTTAATTAAAAACCAAATCCTGGATATGACAACCGAACACTTAATGGAACAGCAATAAACATACATATGTAGAAACAGAAAATTCCCATATTGCTTTAAAAGAAAAGAATAATCTACCTATGTTTCTCTAAGACTGAAGGTTTATTGTTTCCTTTTTTAATTTTTTAATTTTTTCTCCAAAGATAAAATACAAAACACAAAATAAAATCAACAACAGGAAAAACAAAACAAGAATTACAAACAAGATACAAAAAAAGAAGAAACATAACGAATATAAAATTATCAGTAAACATATAACTTCCACCCTGGTTGAATGTTGATACTTGTATCTAATAGGTTTGCATTATGGGTCTACAGATAGTTATACATTTTCCATCTATGCTTGCTAAATTACTATTTTACATAACATTCTCTTAACAAATATTCCAAATATACAAATCTATTGTTTGTTAATCAAGTTGACCAAAATATCTGTTTACTATAAGAAAGCTGTTAACTGTTAACCCTTCTGCCAAAAAATAAATAAATTTCAAAGCCCTCTGTTAACAATCCATTATTATATTCTATGTAATTCATAGAAACTCCACAAATGGTTCCCAATCTCTTATAAACTTGTCCAAACCATTGTCTCTAATCAATCCAGTTAGTTTCACCATCTCTGCCAAAGTCAATTTCAAAATCTGAAGGTTATTGCTATGTTCATTAGTGTAAAACGTCTCTGAAGAAAATAACATAAGTAAATAAAGGACTCTCTCAAACTAAATTTGATGTCTATATAATTTTTGTGAAAACTATGGTTTCCTATCGCCTTCTAGAATATTCTAGAAAGTTCTTTCACTTTCTCAGATCAGCCTACAGTTCTTGGTTTTTTTCCTAATAGCCAATTAAGCATTTAATTATCAATCAGCTTTTATTATCTCCTTTAGTGACCTGGAGCTGAGCCTGGCTTGAGGGAGACTTTAGCTTACTTTTTAATTTAGAATAGAATAGAACAGAATTATTTATTGGCCAAGTGTGATTGGACACACAAGGAATTTGTCTTTGGTGCATATGCTCTCAGTGTACATAAAAGAAAAGATACATTTGTCAAGAATGGTTGTCATAGGGTTCAAGTAATTTGTTATAGATTCTCAGCATATTTGCATTATACACTAACTAAATCAAGTCAAGGTACTGACAATGGATTAACTTTAAGGAAAATGATTGTGTATCTCAAATATTTAATGTTAGGCTTCCCAAACTTTTTCTGGAAAGTCCACCTGATCCCTTTAGAACCATTGAAATCTGGAATTATTTTAGTCATTGTTATCAATCATTCATATTTTCAGGGTTTTTTTGATAGATTATTTCCTTTTTATAATATTCCATCACCCTAATTCTTCTTGAAATGTGTTGTTCACAAGCCAGTGTACTTAATATCTGTTTTCTTCTTCCTTCTCTGCCTGCAACTTTGGGTCACCAAATAGATAGTATGTATTATTTTGCCATTAGTGATAATAGAATTCTTTATGCAATTCAAAAATGTATCTTCTGAGGCCTTAATATCAGGAAATCAGTCATTTTTGCAGTTTATGTCAACAGCCATAGAACATTTAAGAAATTATGGATTCCGTACAAGTTTCAACATATTTTTTTCATAATGTAAATCAACAGATATTGTGTATACATAGATTTTGTGATCAGAATAATACTTTTAACAATGGACTCAGGTTCTTTGTAAAACATTAAAGTTAATTTTTAAATCATTCTTTGACACAATCTATCAGAACTCTGGATATGTTTTTTATGAATGAAAAACTATCTACTCTACTCTACTATCTCCACAAACATTTGCCCTCAATCAATGGTTTATAAAAGGTTCCCAGTGCCAGAGGGGTGGGAGGAGGGAGCGGGGAGACAGTAAACCATCATTTCAGTTTTAGTCTTTTATGGAAAAAAATTGAAGATTATCAATCAATCAATCTATTACAGTCACAGACCAGCATAAAATGGAAAATCATATTTTAAAGGATTTTTTCCCTTCGATTTCAGTCAGGTAATGTAAAAAATAAACTGCTGAAAATTATTTGAGTCTGCAGTTCTAAACTTACTTATCTGTAAACTAATCCCACTGAACCTGAAGCTTTTGGGAGAGAGAGAGAATATATGTGTGTGTCTCTACCCATTTTCAAACTGGAAAATAATTTTCAGGGAGTGTATAAGATTTCTCTATAGTGTTATGTATTCTCAAAGTAGAAAAATGCTTGATAGCTCAGATGTACTGTATGTAATTCATTTTGTGCTGGTATGCATCAAAGAAATGTGTCTGTTCTGTTGACAGCTATTGATTTATGATGATTCACATATGAATGCATAAACTTCCCCTTGTGCAGCTGCAGGTATTTCTAGAAAAGAAAATAAGAAAACAATTGCACTCAAAAACTTGGAAGAACAAGGTGACACCTTTGTCTCCAATAACCTTCTCTAAGGGGACTTCAAACTTATAGCCCTGGGTGCATTCAGCCTTGCAGGCATTTTGTGCAACCTATGTTCCACACTGAGACACTGGCACAGTTTAATCCAGGCCTGCTAACTCACTGCTGGCATGGCTGGCAGTGGCTGCTCTAGAAGTGCCCTGGCCAAGTTTCTCTGAGTTTGCTGATAAATACTGCACTGCTACTCTTTTCAATCTTTGCCTTTCTTTCCTGCCATTTTCTGATATCCTAAGTGCTGCACAGCACCAGGAGGCCTGCACGGGACAATGGTCTCACCTTGCCTGATCTGCTATCCTCCTCTCTCTGGTTAAGATGGGCAGAATGAAACCATGGGGAAAGAGTTCAAGGTGAACCACTTGACCTGCTAATATCAGGTGAGGAAAATTTCAGCAGCTTCACCAAGAGGATTTGAATTGATGACATCCTTTTCGTCTTGCCCTTTTCCACATGAAAGACAGGCTGCAATCATGCTGACCTTCAAAGCTGAGCTTTAATTTTATCTAGGCAATATCTGGACTGTACAGTGCAACTAGCATATTTCATCCTCTCCTTTTTTTAAATATCTATATGCATTGTCCCCTCCTTGAGCACTGCCATCCACAGCCATCTCGGGGATGTCTGTATCAGAAGAGAAGAACATGTCCTGTAGGGCCTCAAAACCATTGGACTTTTTTTGACTCCCAATTTTGAACCAATGAAACCCATATTTTTCCAGCTACAGGTGGACCAGTGAAACCATGGGCCCTTTTTTTCCTTTACTGAACATGGTGAAACTGACAAGAACTCCATCAGCTTCCCTACCCCAAGTAACAGAAGAAGAGTGAAACTGTGGCCTTTGATTTTACTTTTTCACTAATCACCAAGAGACATGCCAGGTGGATGAACAAGTTCAAAGGCAAATGAATTGGAAGTCAGTGGAGGCGGTCCCAGGCAAAAACTTTATTGGTGGACCACAGATGTCTTCAAAAACCCATCCATGGAAAGGAAAGAGATGGCCATTGTTTTACTGATGCAGATGGGAAGGACAAAGAATACACCAATCAGAAACTGTGACAACCTCTTTCTGGACACTAAGCCTGACCACATTGTTATCAAGCTGGAGAACAGATAAAAACCTGGATATCAATGTCTTAAACTGCTTCATCTCCAGCCACTTTTAGCATGTGAGACAAGCAGCATAAGGTAAGTCACTTCTGCAGAAATGTCTGAAAAGCAGCAGGTGACAGACAAGGGTAGATACCTGCTCCACCTTGGCACTGCCCTGGTCTGCTCTGTTCCTCCTGTACACTTCCTACCAGGCAGCAGTTTTCTCCCTGAAGAACTAAGGAGCAAGTTTGTGAAGATTCAAAAGCTTTTCTGATATTTAGCTTTAAAATTACAAACGGAACAGATGAGTTTGAGGAGGCTGTTTGTATGCTTCATTCTTCTTTTACTATAATCCTAATCTTTCTATAATGCATGTTAAACATGAAGATAAAGTCATTTGGAAAAGGGAATAAATATTTACAAGTCTTGAAATTTGAGCCGATTCATCCCTTTTGTAGAATGTTAATTCAGGAAAATATAGTTTCACTATCCCCAATATAATTAGAAAACCCATGTTTCTTTGCAAAGCCAGATAATCCTAATGCAAAATAATCTGTGTCCGCATTCATTTACTTTGAAATGAACGAATTAAACAGACATACTGGACAGTTGCCCTTTAATTTTCTAGGTATAGCGCAATTGGAATTAGTATAATATGAACCAGCCACTGAAAACATGAAGGCTGATTCATTGCAGGCAAGGAATTGTGTGGGGTATATAAAATGGGAAACCATAAACAGTTTTAATACCTTCCTTGTTCTTTAGTAGCAATGAATTAACTACAGATGTGTGGTTTTCCTAGTCTTCAAAAGTAAGAATACTGAATTCTGCTATTGTTTAATGCCAGTATCATGCCTGTTACACTTGAAAAATTCCATACAGAAATGGGTAGAATACACATGTGTATCCTACATGTGAAACAGGTAGATTTCTCCTGTATCAACTACATAGGATAGGAACACCAATCAGACACTATTAATTGCTCAAGTACTGAAAGTCTTTGCTTGGGACTTTCAGCTGGTATCTTAGATTTCCTGGTAAATTGTAGGCAAGTTGGGTGGTTGGGAGATTGTGAAAAAAAATCCTTAACAGTGCTATTGAGTCAATTGTTTGATCATTGTTTTGGTTCCAATCACATTAGGAAAGGGAAAATAAGCAACTTCTTTCATCCATTTGCTAGGTTTCTGATAAACATTCCCCAGTATGAAGAACAAGAATAAGATGCTATTAATTATAATAATATATTGATTGTCCTATAATCTTTTTTGATTACATTGTGATACCAATTGTAAAAGAGAATTCAGATTTGTCAAGCATGGCATTTTAGTTACAGGATTATTATTATTTTATTTTTGGTAGGCCTTTGTGGCCTTGAAGACATTTAGACAGCTGTGTGTCTGGAATGGTATAGGTTCTCCTGCAGGAGCAGGGGGTTGGACTAGAACACCTCCAAGGTCTGTCCCAACTCTATTATTCTATTAAAGAAGATTTGAGGGCACTTCAGAGCAACAAGAGATGATGCTAGGAGCTATAGGGGAAAGAAAATGTTTGCAAAATTAATCCTATACACACACTCACGCAGACACACAAACACCCCTTCCGAAAGAGCATCTTTCTCTTGGGTTCTTCTACAAACCAAAGAAGATTTAAAATGTCCTAAACCTATCTTCTAAAATTTAAAAAAATAACAGCAACCCTGTCAAAAACATTTCTTCCGTTATTTTTTTAGGAAATGTTCACGTTTGAACAATAGGAAACCCTCAGAGGGAGGGAAAGCCTCCCTTGTTCTAATCTGGCTCACAGATGCTAGTAGGCAAAACAGATGTGAAAGACCAATATAGGGAATGAGGCCCCAGCAGGGTTTTGATCATACTAAAAAGCTAATCAACCCTGGGAAGCCGTTTCATCCAAAGCTGCTTATATTATCCAGTATTGGTTTGTATTTTCTATTCATATAAACCCCTCAGGAGCTTTCAGAAAAAAAGAAAAAGATTGCAATATGGATTATTCTCTGAGCAGGGATTATTTTCATTACAACTAAAGACATTATGACATTAGTAAAGTTAATGATATATAAAAGTTTATTTAAAAATACTAACTGCTGTATGTATGTATATGTGTGTGTGTATGTGTGTGTGTATGGCACACATTAAAATGAAATTCCAATGCCCACTCTCAAAACCAGATTGTGTATACACCCACATATATATACACACACACATACTCTGTGTGTGTGTGTATGTATGTGTATGTATATGTATATGTATGTATGTATGTGTATATATATGTGTGTGTGTGTGTGTGTGTGTGTGTATGTGTAACATTTTTTGCTGATAAATGAAAATAAAGGGAGACTATTATAGATCTATTTTGAGTTATTTTGCTCTCGTCAGATAGCCATACCCGTAGTGAGAATTGAACCTGGGCAGTCTGCTTGTAAGGCAGAAGTTTAACCTCTAGGCCACAAGGTTCTCTTCCTTATCAGCTCGACAGAATAAACATATATATATATATATATATATATATATATATATATATATATATATATATATATATATGTATGTATGTATGTATGTATGTATGTATGTATGTATGTATGTATGTATGTATGTATGTATGTATGTATGTATGTATGTATATACACATACATACATATACACACACACACATATATATATATATATATAAACATATATACACATACACATACACACACACACACACACACACACACACACATATATATAGATATATAGATATAGATATAGATATAGATACAGATATCATTTATAATATGTGCCATTGTACAGAAAAGTTACAATAAAGGTTGTCCTGTCCTGTCCTGTCCTTCCTCACCCCACCCTACCCCATCCTATTTTATAATCTTCATTGGTGGCAGCTATCAATTATGATGTGAAAAAGCTGAAAAAGTTAAAGCAGCTTAGTGCATTATATATTTCAATTGTATGCCTTGCTTTATATTTGAAAAACATTTCTGAAGCAAAAAGAAAAGAAGTATTTAATACAGAATATAACAATAAGAATTGTAACAGGATATTAAATCAGAACCAAGAATTTTTGAACTAAGATTCTTTTTATAAAGTGCTACTTTGGAATGAATGTAAATTTATTTGTTTTTTAATGGTTGCATTTAAATGTTCGCTATCACATGATATTTTATAGGGTACATTTTCAAGTTGCAGTAGCTCGTCTGAGCATGTCAGTCTCTGAAGCCTGATTTTGTAAGAAGAAAAGTTTACTTTTTCTTGAGATGCGAATAAGGATACTCTATGGCAGTGATGGCGAACCTATGGCACGCGTGCCACAGGTGGCACGCGGAGCCATATCTGCTGGCACGTGAGCCGTTGCCTAGCTCAGCTCCAGCACGCATGTGCGTGCCGGCCAGCTGATTTTTGGCTTGCACAGACACTCTGGGAGGGCGTTTTCAGCTTCCGGAGAGCCTCCGGGGGACGGGGGAGGGCGTTTTTGCCCTCCCCAGGCTCCAGGGAAGCCTCTGGAGCCTGGGGAGGATGAAAAATGGGCCTACCGGGCCCACCATAAGTTGAGAAATGGACCATTTCCGGCCTCCATAAGGCCTCCGGGGGGCGGGGGAGGCCATTTTCGCCCTCCCCAGGCATTGAATTACGGGTGTGGGCACTCTCGCATGTGCGATAGCACACGCACATGCACTTTTGGCACCTGAGGAAAAAAAGTTTTGCCATCACTGCTCTATGGAATCTATGTGTTTCAGTCAAAAGGTGTATTCTGGGTTCCTTCATTGAGGATGCAACTTTAAAAACAAAAATGCTGTAGCTCCAGCTATCAAGTGAGATGTAGTGTTGGCTCTGTATTTGGGATCAAAGGCTATATGATCCTGGCTGGCATAGGTACTTCAGTAGAAAAGAAGTCTTAAGAAAGAAAGGGATAAAAGCATGTAAGAAATAGTAAGAGAATATAGCATGGTTGTAGAATGGGAAGATGCTGTATCACAGTGAACTTTGTGGATTGCTCTTCACAAGCTCTTTTCCAGGTTACCTCCTCATTCTTTTCCCAAAGATACAATATATCTAGTTGGGGATTAATCAAAAAGATAGTAGAGAAAGTTTGCCAAATTCACACACACACACACACACACACACACACACACACACACACACACACACACTTGCTTTTTGCAATGAAGTAGTTTAAAATTGTATGCACGCTTTATTGTTGAGAGGCTATCATCTTATTGTCTGCAGGATATTCTAGTAATAATAACTTTGTATTCCAAAATATGAATGGGCAGGCAGTAAAGAAACCACATTACCTAAAGTAAGCAGCATGCACTAAAGTTATCTTTAAGAAGTAGATTTTTGTTTAAGTCAAAAAACAATTTTTTTTTATTCCTCCAACTTAATTACCAAAGAGTCATTTTTTAAACAATGGACCTTTTCCAGATCCTTCCATAAATAGTTTAGAATACCATAACTGTGTAGCAGCAACCATATTAACCAGGTGAATTACTACATATGGAAATAACCCAAAGCCAACTACGTATGGAAATAACCCAAAGCCAAAGCTTCAAAAGGTTTTTAAAAATAAAAATTCAATACGATGGTCATAGAAGTATCAAGGAAACATAATATTTACATTCTGTTTGCAATCATTTAATCCAAATATATTTCATAATTCTTTTAGGTGCCCTAAAAATGTTCTTTGTAATCAGATGCTTCAATCGTTTGGCAAAACTTATATCCCAATTACAAAAATGGATTCCTACTGACCTTGAACTTTGGGAATTGCAACAGATATGGTTAGAAGCAAATGCATCACATGAAAAATAAATAGGATTGCTTTAAAATGATTCAGTCATGAAAGGTCTTTATAATTAACTAACTGGAACTTGTGATTTGCTACATCCGTGTTCTTTAAAATCCCAAATCAGTCAGACTCCGTGCCCCAGGACATCACTATTTTGGGAAAATAAAGCTTCAAATGTCTGTCTGCTTCCGACATCCCTCATTAGAAGCAAAAAAGCGATATGTACACAAAGCCTTAATGAACTTCTTTCTTTTTCCCCTGGAAAGTCTAAGATAATAGCCATGTTAAAAAGAGAAGGATTATGGTTTGCTTTGAAAATAATACGTCGAATTGATCTTGTATTTGACATTCACATCATTTATTAACTGTATTTGGTGATTCATTTCTTATTGGATCTTTGTGGTGGCATAAATGATTTGGGCTTTTTTTTTTACATTAAAACCTGTTATTTAAGCAGCATGAGTGGAAAATGCTGCATACTATTTGAGGTTTTTTCCCCCTGCTGTGTGGGTGACAAAAGGATATTTCCATGAATATAAAAAAGCTACTGTTTTTAACATTTTTTAAAAAATTAAGGAATTAGTTACTTTTGCTAGGAGCATAGACTTAATTACTCATAATATGAAACTTCACTTGACATCCATGTATTAAAAGAAACTATAAAGCAATAGCAATAGCACTTAGACATATATACCACTTCACAGTGCTGTACAGTCCTCTCTAAGTACTTTACAGAGTCAGCATATTGCCCCCAACAATCTGAGTCCTCATTTTACTGACCTTGGAAGCAAGGGTGGGTTCTTGTTTTCTTCATTGCGGGTTCGCTCCTTTATGCACTGTGTGGGCACACTGCATGGGCATGCGCGTGCTTCGTGGGTGTGTATGCATGCGCAGTTCTAAAAACCAGCTTTTGTGCACGCACAGAAGCAAAAAACAAGCGCTGCTGAGAGAGCCGGTTCAGGGGCATGGCAGGCTTGGGTCGCTGCCGGTTCTAGCGACCCAGGCTGCCAAGTCACTACCGAACCGGGAGGAACCCACCTGTGCTTGGAAGGATGGAAGGCTGAGTCAACCTTGAGCCAGTCAGGATCAAACTCCTGGCTTTGGACAAAATCAGCCTGCAATACTGCATTCTAACCACCATGCCACCACAGCTCTTATAAAGGGACTATAGTTGTCTATACAGGGGCTATAGTTGCCTCACCCCCAGCCCCATGTTTCACCCCCTTGCCCTATTAGCAACCATGTCTATTGTCCATTGTTGCACTTAGCTATGTACGTATGGTATCAAAATACAGTTTGTAGCATGTTTCTTATTCTCATTCATAATTTGAATATTAAAGAAGTGGGATTAATATTTTTTTTAACCATTTTATAAGGGTAAAAAAAATCCACAACCTTATTCATGTTGTTGACATTACTATGTCATCCTCACATCCATCAAAGGACACAAAGGATATTCTCTTTTTCACATCCAATGGCTCGCGTGGCCACAGAGAGGGCTCTGCGTGACACCTGTGGCACGCATGCCATAGGTTCACCATCACGGCACTAGAAGGTTTCCAGACTATTAATTGCATTTTTGCTCTCTTTAATTGTTGTTTTTATTCAGTCGCCAGATCATGTCCTACTCTTCGCAACCCCATGGACCATAATACACCAGGCTGCCCTATCCTCCACAGTCTCCTGGAGTTTGCCGAAATTCATGTTCATTGTGTTGATGACACTATCTAATCATCTCGTCCTCTGCTGCCCCCTTCTCCTTTTGTCTTTAATCTTTCCCATTATCAGGATCTTATCAATGAGGTGGCCAAGGTATTTGAGCTTCAGCTTCCGTATCTGTCCTTCCAAAGGACAGTCAGGTTTGCTTTCTTTTAGGATTGACTGATTTGATCACTTTGCAGACCAAGAGACTCTCAAGAGTCTTCACCAACACCACAATTTGAAAGCCTCTCTCTTTAATACCATTTTATAATTGATATTGTTGTCTACCATGGATGCTTGAATGTATTACTGTATGGTTATGTTATAATTATTGTTAATTGTCAGGAGGTTTTTTTGGGAGATTATGGCACAATACAAATATAATAAACAAAATTGATTTATGCAGTGTGTATAGAAAGAATAGATGAAAAAATTATTGGAGAAACAGTACAGCTCAAAACATGTTTGCAATTAAGAATTTAACATTCCCATAGTTAAACTATCCATGAATTTGCTTAAAGTAAGGGAGGCATTTTTCTGCTTGTTGAAAGCATTTTGGCAACTGTTAACAGTTAAATATGGCTTTTGGAAGGATGAATATATTGCAAGATCTGCTTGTTGGTTTGTATACTGAATATTACTAATATTGGAATTTAAATGGCAGGACAGTATTTTGATTCCTGATTGTGATGGTTGTTCCAAAGTTTTCTGTCCCAGGAACTCAGCTAAGACTCAGCTTTATAAGAAAAACCCAAGAACTGCATTTCTGCTTTTGTGTGCCAGGAATAATTTTCCTGCAGAAGAATAGCAGTCTGCTGACCTTCAAGGTCCAGTACTTATTTGCAAATTCTCTGGTGAGATTTAAAAAAAAAATAAATACAAAAATCTTAAGTGAAAATACCTTAAATGTTTACTTTTTTCAATTTAGGTTATTTGAGAAAATTACACTTGAACTTGTCTTTCAACTGCACAAAAATAATTGAGAGGACATTCAAATGTATATATGAGGACTGAGTATTAGACTGCTCACTCACTCAAAGCATGGTATTGGAGGTGAATGGAGTGGGGAAGTGAAAAAACCTGAGATTTAAGTGGTGTGGATGAATGGATGGGTTGTGAGAGAAATTCCGAATCCTAGACTTAGAAAAGCTTGATATAAAGAGATAATTTTGTACCAGATTACTCAAGTATTTGTCATCTGTTAAGGCACTGTAATATTAAGGGAACCTGCTTATTTAATAAACATTAATTAAATTCTTTGTTTAAATGTTACAAAGTGACTTTGCTGTTCTGTATCCTCCCTTCTATTTAGTCACATTACCTCTTGTATATAAATTGAGGAGAGAAATAACAAATATTTGCATTGAACCCTCAGAACGGGTTCGCAATTTGGGTGTCCTCCTAGACCCACAGCTAAAATTGGAGCAACATCTTTCAGCTGTGGCTAGGGGGACCTTTGCACAAGTACGTCTTGTGCACCAATTGCGACCCTACTTGGAGAATGAAGCACTTCTCACAGTCGCTCATGCCCTTATCACCTCACGGCTGGATTACTGCAATGCGCTCTACATGGGGCTACCCTTGAAGAGTGTCCAGCAACTGCAATTGGTGCAAAATGCAGCTGCGCGAGCTGTGGTGGGTGTACCCAGATGCACCCACGTAACACCGATCCTCCGTCAGCTGCATTGGCTGCCCATTAGTCTCCGGATCCAATTTAAGGTGTTGGTCGTTACCTTTAAAGCCCTACATGGCTCAGGGCCAGGTTACCTTCGGGACCGCATCCTGCCGCACACCTCCCTATGACCGATTAAGTCCCACAGAGTTGGTCTCCTCCAGGTCCCATCGACCAAGCAATGCTGGTTGGCGGGACCGAGGGGGAGAGCCTTCTCTGTGGGAGCCCCCTCCCTTTGGAACCAACTCCCTCCAGAGATCAGGACTATCCCCATCCTGCTGGCCTTCCGTAAAGCAATAAAAACTTGGCTCTTCCGGCAGGCGGGGTATGAATGAAAGTTCTTTTTAAAATATTGATAGTATTTTAACATGTTTTTTTAAAAATTGCTTTTATTGATTATATGTTTCTATACCTGTTGTTAGCCGCCCAGAGTCCCCCGGGAATTGGGCGGCTTAGAAATTTTAATAAATAAATAAATAAATAAATATTTCCGAGTTAGGAGGGAGTTTGGTGGTGCCAGGCAAACCAGTAGACCCCCCAAGAGATCTGTTTTATTGGGATTATGTTTCAGTTTTGAAAAAACACAAGATTTATAGAGGGTGCAATATGCCAGCATAAAATTAAGATTTAAATTTAAAATACCAATTTAAAATACCAGAGTGAACTTTGTGTCTATGCACTGGCCATATGGGAATGCCTGAGAACAGCATTCAAAGCAAAGAGATACTTCATTCACGTTCCTTTGGATGCTGAAGAATTTCATAATTTTTATGAGCCAATTCTGGGTGAGACTGAAAGATCTAACAGAGGAAAACATCGGGAAGACTAAAGAGAGTGAATATGAAGCAA
Source organism: Diadophis punctatus similis (assembly GCA_023053685.1). Classification (NCBI taxonomy): domain Eukaryota; kingdom Metazoa; phylum Chordata; class Lepidosauria; order Squamata; family Dipsadidae; genus Diadophis; species Diadophis punctatus. Next base: position 171,984,287 of record JALIGW010000002.1, read on the forward strand.
CATCTGTTCTTCGGTACTATAGAAGAGACAATTTCTTTCTAGTCCAAGGCTGCATAAGGGAAGAAAGGTGAGAAAAGATCTTTCAATAGAAGAGAATATATGTAGCTCATTGTTGAATTCTGGAGTCCTTGGTGCTCTCTGAGTTTGGTTGTTTGCTTGCAGGTATTTTATTACCCAACTAAGTAACATCAGTGCCTGCCAGCATCAATGTCTACTGACAATTTGAAGTAAGTACAATATCAAAGGTAATATAGATACAGTAAAAAGTTACATCTTTTTTGCATTAGGAAACTACTTTTCAGTAATCAATCTTCTTTCTGCAGGTCCTCACAGCTTTCTAAATCTGTTCCAGATTTGAAAGACCTTTCAGAAGACCATGGGCATAATTGATGGAAGCATCTCTTATTGCTCTGAAATTAGAAATTTATCCAGCTTTGATTCATGTACATTCCTTCTTCCTCCAAGTATATCTTGGATTCTGCACCTCACAACTAATTCCAGAAACATAGCACTGCTGTTTGATACTAGGATGGTGGAGTCCAGATTCCTTCAAGAAGTAAGGCATTTAGGTGTTTATCAAATTAGATCCAAATTCCTTCCAACCTAAAGAAGAGAGTAACTTTTCTTACTAGTGAAACTATTTAGCGAAACTACCAAGTGAAAAACTTGGAAATGTGGAAATCAAAAATCTGCCATGATTGGTGTGATTTGCTTTAAATGGGCTATCTTGATCTTGATATTGCTTGCAACAGTTAATAAAAATTAGAGTTTAATTTCTTTTAGAACTTTACACATGCATATCCCTACCTTAAATCCAAGATGGCTAGCCAATATTCTACCTTAAATCCAAGATGGCTAGCCAATAAATCCAAGATGGCTAGCCAATATTAAAGTACTTTAGTGTCCTACAATACGTTGAACAACAACTCCAATCGACACTTACTATCAGTCATGTATAGGTAACATTTGATGTGCAAAAATGGCTTTCAATTCCTTTGGGTCAATATCTGCAGTACTGTCCAAGGTACTGAACTTGCTTTGCTCCAGCTTTGTAAGAGATGCCTATCACCCAACCATACAGAAAAACAACCCTGTAAAGAACATCGTTGCATTTTTATATTAGCTGCTTGGAGGGTCTGTTTTGAGAAACAAAACATGATGTATGGACATGTTTTGAAAACGAATGGGAAATTTTTATTTAGACCTTTGCACCCAACACAACATCTCTCAGCTACTCATTAAAGCAGCCACATTTCTCCCACAAAATGCTCTGCTTTAACAAATCCACTCATAAAGCTCAATGGGATTCCTAAGGAAGTGGTACACATTTGTACTCAAAGGGAAAAAGTGGGGTCATTCTAAAGAATTGTAGAGAGGGGTTTTGCTTGCATTCATATGACATCATTTCCCCCCAATTCTTTTCCCTGGGTACTCAGCTCTAATAAATAAAATCATAAATACTGTAGTTTAAAATATATAGTACAGTTTTATCTGCCTGTTGAAATAAACATTTTAAAAAGAACTTTGAACTTTTCTGATCATGCTTGCTTGCTAGTTCTGCAAGTTCCTGCCTTGTGATGTGATGCACTCCAGAAAGTAATTAGTTGGAAGAAATAATTTAAGAGCAGATGCTCTTCAGCTGTGCAGACATATCAGGTTCAAAAAGGAAACAATGCCCATCTCTCACTAATGAGAAGATCAAGTCCCCTTCCTTATTTCCCCAAATTGTTGCTGAGACATTGATGACTTTGTGAAAACAAGAGTTTAGTATGTCTTCTTTAAATAATTGAGACTATGGTGGACTTCTCTATTTCCCAGCTGTTTAAATTTCAATCTGTCTGGTATACATTCCTAAATTATTGATGCTTCATAAATCTCACTATTGCGTTTTCAGGCTTGCTATATTCTTACACAAATTGACAGATCAGTGAGTCCAGTCTAGGAACAGCAAGTGATTATATGTTTTTATATCAATGCACTCTGGCTTATGGAAGTTATTAACATTTTAATTTCCCCCCTTGTCTTATATGAAGGGAACAAATAAAAAATGACCAATTCAAGGCAGAATAGGGCAGGAAGACAGACCTTACATTACAGCAGATTTTACAGTAATTGGTTAAGTAAATGAAAACAAGAAATATATCAGCCAATCAAACATGGGCCAGAAAGCTTCCTGAGGTTTTTGATATCTAATAGGATGTGACCATAGTCAAGGTTAGACTGTTCTTCTAATTCTGTGATGACCCATTGCCTTCTGGAGTATGTTCAGAGTTTCTCCGCTACCATGGTTGAATAAGAAGAATCAAGAAACTCATATCTCATGTGTTTTTTCTTAAGAAAGAAATAGCAGATTGAGGGTGGAGAGGATCCTCCACCCTCTCCACCCTCAGAGGACTGAGGCAATAGCATGTCCAGGATTCCTCCTCATGGTCCCAATTAAACTACCGTATTTTTCAGAGTATAAGACACACCTTTTTCCTCCCTAAAAGAGGCTGAAAATTTGGGTGCGTCTTATACTTCGAATGTAGCTTTTTCGAAGCTTTCCCCCCCAGCCCTAATGAGGTGCTACCGGCTTCCTATTCCCTCTGAAGAAGGTTTTTCCAGCCCTAAGTCTTTGCAGACTTGTTTTCATTCCTACTCCCTCTGAAAAAGTGGTGCTTTTCAGCCCTAACGTGGTGTTAATGATCTTCCTGGCTTGTAGCATTTATTTTTATTCCTACTCCCTCCAAAGCAGTTTTTCCTGCCCTAAGTCTTTGCAGGCTTGCTTTCATTCCTACTCCCTCTGAAAAAGGCTTTTTCAGCCCTAACCAGAGGATAAAATAATGTGCTGAAGCTGAACAGACTAAGGACACTAGTCAGATGAATACCTGGTAGGTAGATTTCCCCCCTAATTTTCCTCCCCAAAAACTAAGGTGCGTCTTATACTCCGGTGCGTCCTATACTCTGAAAAATACGGTACCTCCCACCCCAGCTGCAATTAAAGGCAACTTCTGTTTTGGAATTTCTAGCAATTTTGATGTTGCACATTTCATTAGGCTATGGACTGTTTTCTAAACCATGATCAGATACAAACAGGATCACCAAAAGTCAGTAGACAGTTTTTAATATAATTTACATTAAATGTTCAAATTCATTGCCATTTTCTTCTAAACATTTCCTTAATCAACACATTACTTTTGAATATTCCTAACAGCAATAACATTCTCTCTAAATAAATCAATACAAATAAAACACATTGTCATTGACTTATGGGGTTTGAGGTTTAATATACCCTGTCAGAGGTGGGTTCCTGCCGGTGTGGTTAATAGCTGTTGTTTGGCGCAGAGCCGAAGATGCTGCTGCCGTTCACGGCGCGGGGGCTTTCCCTGGGCGCTTTCCCCGCCCGCATGGATGCTGCCGTTTGCGTTCTTTTGCCCTCTGCGCATGCGCAAAGCGTTCTGCATGCGCAGAGGGCAAAAGAACGCAAACGGCGGCGTCCATGCAGGCGGGGAAAGCGCCCGGGGAAAGCTCCCGCACAGTGAACGGCAGCAGCGTCTTCGGCTCTGCGCCGAACAACAGCTATTAACTGCACTGGCAAAAACAGGCAGGAACCCACCTCTGTACCCAGTGTATGTTTCTCTCTCTATGTCCCTGTGTGCATATATATTTACAGCAAAGGAAATAGGAATGTCACTGATTATACTGACTTAATCAGTGAACCTGATTAAGTTAATTTGGAATAAATTAAGAAACAATCAAGAAAAAAGTGACAGAAAACTAATATTAAACAAGATATTTAATTTAAAAACATAAGGGGGAATAAGTCTGATCTACCAATGTTCCCTAGATGGTAAAATCACTTCTTACTGATGTGAACAAAAGGGATAATTACTGTATAACAATTGCAAGGTATTAAAAGGAAATCTGTGGCTAAATGAGAACTCTTCTGATCAGGAATTTATTTAAATTTATCTATGCAATCCAGAGGAAATGAAAAAAGGAGGATGAAATATTGACTTTTGCTTAGCAAAGCCATACGTGGTTGGCTTAGAAATAGAGAAAGATGGAATCCAGTAACAAGACATCTCATTACACCTATCTATATGTTCAAATAAGGCTACCTATGGGAATTTCAGCCCAGGAGCAAGAATTATGTGGAGTCAGCACTTGTAATGTAATTTGGAAGACACAATGAGCACATACAGTACATAGCACCTATCTGGATCACTTTAAACCAAAAGCATTTTTTTCCCAGGAATATATACCAGCAGCAAAGGGGAACTAGATATGTTCAGGAAAACACATGGCTTCTTTGTAGCATTCCAAACAGATGCTCTGTGAAAAATAATATGGGCCTTAATCACATATTGACCAAGTGGCAATACCCAGCTAACTTTGACTGATCTTGAAAAAACAAGAAAGATTAGTGAAACTATTTAAGGAGATGACCTGGAAACCACAAGACAGTAGACTAGATTGAGAAAGCAGTGTTGACAAGAAAACAACATGGGTATCAGGAGTTGCCAAGAGTCAAACAAGTCTTATCTATATCTTCAGAGATTTGCAAATGATAATTTGAAATAAATACCTCATTTTAGCAGTGGAATCCCATGATCAATTCTGTACTAATTTTTGAAGTAACATTGATCAACTATCATTTAGAATAAATTCCCTCTGCTTTATGAATGTTGTCATATTATCTATTACAAACTGATCATGGCTCTTTGATTCAAATCTCCTACAATTAATAATATCTGACTAACTAAATGGCTTTCCTTACACCAAAAGAACCATTTCCTCTGTTAGTGGAATAAATATAAAACCTTTTATGCAAAAATAAATCACTCCAATTGATGGTAAGAAACTGAACACACAGAGAGTCGTTTCATAGGAACCAGAGATGTATATTTGAATGTACACCTTAAACTCAATAATTGACACCACTTGGGAGAAATATCCACTTCTCTTGAGGGCTCTAATTGCTGCATGTAATTCTTTTCCAATGACCAGAGGTGGACCAGAGCCTGGGCCTGAATATGCATGCAATGTTCCAAATTCTATTTCAAAACAGAGTATGTCATGAAAGAAAGGTCAACCATTATTTACCAAGTTCTTCAAATTGATAAAATATGCGTCCCACTCTGTCGGGCAGTGCAAAAATTTCACAATGGGTTCACCACAAATATGCTAAAATGGTGACCTCCAGCTCTTCACTAATTATGCCACCAAAACTTTTTTTAAAAAATAGTCTTTATTAAATTTTTACAATAAGAAAAAAAAACACAAACAAAACACACAAACACAAACACAAACAAGTACAAATATTTACAAACAACAACAAGAAATAATCCAATACTTTAACAGCGTTGTCAAAGTGTTTGTTTCGTATCAATATCTATATATACATTTTAAGTACATTCCATATCATAATTGACGGTGAATATCATCCGTAATTTAATTACAGCTTGTAAAGAAAGCATTTATGGATATATCTCAATTCATCTTCATCCTTATAGCCAAATTTTTAATTTTGGGTTTTGTTTAATCCAATTGTATACCTTATTCCATATTTCGTAAAAATCCGTGTCGTCTTTTCCATGAATCTCCATTGTCAGTTTGCACATTTCTGCGCAATCAAGCATTTTTCTAAGCACCATCGAAGCAGTGGGCACGTGTTCTGATTTCCATTTCTAAGCGTATGATAGTCTAGCTGCTGTGGCTATGTGTAAAATTAGGTATCTTTCTTCTTTTGAATATCTTGTACGCAATATCCCCAGTAAAAACAATTCAGGCTTTAAAACAATTTCTTTCTGTAGTATTTCTCCCAACCAAGCTCTAATTTTATTCCAAAAATTTCTAGCTTCACCAAAACTTTTAATGGTAGATGTGATTGGATAGTTGTTTGGAGTACAAACATTGCTAAAAGCACCATCTGTTTCAACATATCCAGGCATATTCAGGAGGGAGACTTTTTAGATGTTACAGCAATATAGGTAAGGATATGCATTCAGCGTTTGAAGGACAAGGTGACTCAGTGGAGAAGTTCCTCATGGAGATGCTACCATTACATATGTATTTAAATGGAATTTATTCATATTGTCACAACATCTTATTTGAAGCAGTTAACAATTGTTTGGAGGGGGCATGTATTTCCAAAGTTGGTGGGTTATATCTGTTGGTAACAGTTTCCATTTTTTTTAAACATTAGTAATACTGTTTGTCCATAAAATCTAGTTATGGAAAATTAGAAAACTGCAGGATAACCTGATTGCACATGCTTAGAACAAATCTCAGAAATTAAACTTGAATTGGCAGTTGTATAGCTATAATTTCCTTAAAGCTTATGCAATTCCAGTTGAATAACATTGGATTAAATATTCCACCTATGTGATGCGCCTATTTAACCTCAATTAAAGTACTACAGTATATAAACTCTCCTATTATAAGATACGTACATATGAAGAAAAAGATGGTTTTCACCATTTTTTCTGCAAGTTTCTGAACATATGTGCATGTCTAAAACAGAGTGTGAAAATGATGACTAAGAAATGTCAGTGGCCCAATCCAATAGGCATTGCCTTGGCAGTGGCTCCTCTGTATATTAATGTGTTTGTTTCAGGTTGCCCCATTACCAATCCTATCTGAAAGACCAGATCTCATGGGTGAGTCAGAGCTCTGAAAGAGGGTATCATCTCAATGAAAGAAGTTTAATAATAATAATAATAAGAGCCGAGGTGGCGCAGCGGTTAGAGGCAGTACTGCAGGCCACTTTAGCTGACTGTGATCCGCAGGTCAGCAGTTCAAATCTCACTGGCTCAAGGTTGACTCAGCCTTCCATCCTTCCGAGGTAGGTAAAATGAAGACCCAGATTGTTGGGGGCAATATAAATATACATTGCTTACTGGTGTAAACCGCTTAGAGAGTGCTTGCACTGTGAGGTGGTATATAAATCTCACAAATAAAATAAATAAATAATAATGTAAAACCTGAGGATTCTTTCTAGATGTTAGAATTACACTTGTAGTGCAGGTGTGGTGCTTTTATAGCCAATGCTTTCCTGTTTGAAAGAAAGCCCACTGCTTTGAAGAGGCTTTAGTTCCATATCTGGATGGCTCTGACTTGGACTAATTTAAAGATAAAAGAAAACATTGAAAAGAAGTCAAACATCTTCACGCTGAATTGTAAGTTTATCTAATGTAAGCAAGTTGGCTGAGTGGTACAAAGAGAAAGGGAAGGTTAAAAATAAATAAATGGTATTAAATGAAGAGATGGCTTATGAAAACAGCAGCTGAAAGGAAAAGGAACAATGGTGACCTTATCAGGACAGTGAAAATAGCTTAAGCCACTAAGCGGGGAGACCCAGAGGCTCAGACTGCATCTGCCAGAAGAATCCTGAGTCTTCCTGCCTTGGTTCCACCACCTGGTTTGGGATAGCAGCTTAGTAGTTCCTGTTACTGTCATGGAGAGGCATCTTAGGTGGTGCCCTGGCATATATGTGAGATAGTGTGCCCACTCACCCATAGAAAGACACGGCGGTCCCTCCAATCAGTTATTTAATTTACATAGCTTTACCAGATCCACAGTGGCACAGAAGAACAGCAATCTTGTGCGAGAAAATCAAGAGGGAAATTTTCATGCCTTATCTATATTATTTTAAACATTGCCACAATCTGGGAATAGATCAAAGGAAAATGGCTGTTCCACAGCTGCCTCAATGTAAAACAGTTTTAATCTAAAAGTTTTATCATTTTGATAATATCAGAGATCTTTCCTTAATGCTACTTTGAACAGATTTAATCAAAACCCCAAAACAAGAAAAGGATTGATGGAAGATATACAACTCATGCAGAGTAGTTTTGAGTCACTAAGAGCATGCAAATGAAGTTTGGGCATTAGTTTTCTTTTGGAACAGGGGTCCCCAAACTTGACAAGTTTAAGACTTGTGGACTTCAACTCCTAGAATTCTGGGAGTTGAAGTCCACAAGTCTTAAAGTTGCCAAGTTTAAAGACCTCTGCTTTGGAAGCTTACAGAAGAGCTTTTAATGGACTTGTCATTTCAGCAAAGATCTGGTTATTAATTTTACAATTAGCTGACTCATAGAAAATTACCAAATTTTACACCCTACATATGACTCTCAGCAAATTTCTTAATACCTATTAAATGTTTATATGTGTAAATTAATGTATTTGCTTTATAAAACATATTCAAGGTGTGAGATGTAGGAAAAGAGGCCCTTGCTATATGGGCTTTGTTGTACCTGTTATTTATTCCATTCATTTTCCTTTGAAGTTACATAAAAGCAGAAAGATGTTCAGGCCATGCTCATACACTTCTCTAGTTAAAATTGTTCTAGTTAAAATTAATAATGCCAAACTGTGGAAATGATTGTTATTCTTTTTCATAAAAGATTCTTTTTAAAATACTTTGCAAAGAAAGCCCAAAACAATATTAGTTCTCTGAACAGACACATTTCTTCAAATACTTCTCATGATTAGTAAGCAACGAACTGCTAGAGTTCGTCACAAATTATACTGCCCTAACAAATTCTGCAAGTAAAAAATAATTGTAATCAACCATTTTCTCCTAGCAGAATAACTTCCAATTTGGTTGAGAAATTTCACTAATTCCTGGTAAATAGCTGAGCTTGGCTTCTTCTTTTTCCCTCAGGAGAAATTGAGTAGATGTTTTAACATCTTCACCCTTTAGCTTTAGCTTTTAAGGGCCTCCTACTGTCCATATCATGTAAATTATGACACTGAATGTAGTGGCTGTGTGGAAGTGTTATCAATATACTTGTAAATGTTCATACCCAATCACATAATATTCAGTTTTCTATTTTAAGCCATAGGAATTGTTCATTTTAGCATATGTTCAAGAACATTACTTTTTTTCTAGCCTAATTTTAAACAAAACACTCCCTGTCTTCTTCATATTTTACTTTTTGTGCTACATTAATCAAAGAAGTGTTCATTGTAAAGGATTTAGATGTAGTCTAAGAATCTTCTTAGTGAACCCTTAGCTCAGAAAGTAATTGTGTAGCTACAGTACTTTGAATCGGTTCGGTAATTCTTCCTCTTTCCCACTTCTGCAGCGTTACTCAGAAAAACTGGATCTTTTTTCTTCCTCTGAGCAGAGTTTTCCCATTATGAGAAAAACATAAATATAGAATAGAACCTATAACTGAAATAGACTCCCTTTCTGCAATGTTCCAAAAAAGATAAACAAAAGAAAACAAAACCAAACAAGCAGGTGGGAAACCAAACAGTTTAAAGCAAAACAAACCTTAGGGCAAACCTACATCTAGCTTGTCTGAACTAGAAATCTTGTCTCAAACTATTCCTTGTTGTAACTGATTTGTATGTACAAGACTCCTTTTTGAAAAAGAGGTCTTTCTGCTACCCCGGCTGCAATCCTATACAAATTTACATGAGAATAATTCTCCTACTGAATACGGTGTGATTTACTACTAAATTAACATACTTGAACTGTGCGGGTCAAATTCTTTGTGGTCAAAGGAAAGATCCTATGGGGTTTAGGGAGAAAGTGAAGGGAGTGCTAGGGAAAGTAACAGATGATTAGAAAACAGCTGTGATAGCTATTGGCATATTATATGGTGCCACATTATAGTAGAGAAGGTATAGCATGCAGAATGCCACCAATGACTCATGGCCCACACAGGTAACCTACTGGTTGTAGTTTAACATTTATGTATATATCGGTGATTAACCTGAAGGGCAATAATAGAAATGAAAGCATCATCTTGACCAATGTCCATGTAGCTAGACCAGGGGCGGGTTGCTCTTCCGTTGCTACCGGTGCGCTGCGCGCGCATCTCCACATTTTTGTGCACGCACATGCTCACGCATGTGCGCACGCCCCCTCGCACAATTTTGCTTCTGCGCATGCACGGAAGCAAAATCTCACCAAAATCTCACGAGGGGATGCGCGCGCACACAAGATTTCGCCGAGATTTTGCTTCCGCGCATGTGCAGAAGCAAAAAAGCCCAAAAATTCATTAAAAAAGATGGCGATGTGCGCGACGGACCGGCGAAGACGGCACCGGAGCGGTCGTGCGCAAATTGCCCAATCGGCCGCTCCCTACCAGAGCTACGCACCGGACCGCACCGGTAGGGACCCACCACTGAGCTAGACCCTTAATTCTCTGAAATTAAAGTAAACCACCACATGTTCATACCATCTGCTTTTTCTCCCCTGCTAGCTGAATATTATAACAATCTGGAATCTCTTACTGCTACCTCTTGAGACAGAAAGACAGAGAACGGCATGCCCAAAAAAGAAGTAAACAGGACAGTTCTTCTGGTTTTTGTTTTCTTTAAAATAGGATATCTCGGAATTCTGAGTATCCTTCCTGAAAACCAGGCTGTTTCTTATTTAGTAGGAACATGGAAGCCTTCTATTTGTTGCATTTTCTGAATTTTGCTACTCATCCTAAATGCCACTAATTGTTTTTCCTGCATTTGTGACTACTTGAATACACAAACTAAAAACATGCAACTCCCTGCAGACCTCTCTTAATGCTTGCTAAGGTTCATGGGCAGATTCATCATACGATAGATGCAGGATAGATAATCTCATCTGGAGCAAAGGTAACCACTTTGATTCAAAATTCCATTTTGTTTTTCTGACAGCCACTTGGGCTGAATCAATGAACTATATGGAATGAATGTGGATTACACAGAACATAATTGTCATAATTATATTTATTTGTTAAATTTATTTGCGGCCTATCTCACCGTGGGGCTACTCTTAGGCAGCTTATAATAATAAAAAGGAAGAAAAATGAAAAGAGATTAACCAGAAGTAAAATAATAGAACAATAAAATAAACAATGACAAAGGAACACAATCATTGTTATATAATAATTGTTAATAATTACAACACAATTGGTGGCTGTGGTTAAGAATTTGTTTATTGACCCTGTAGAAAGGACCATTGCTTCTTGAAGGATGTGAGCATATGAGATATATCTTCTGCAATTTGATAAGAATGAGATTTATGCCAAAAAGAAAAAAGAAAGAAGACTAGTAGAGCAGCTATGGAAAGGAAAGGTCCTGAGGGTGGGTGGCAGAATCGAACTACAAGTTCTTAAAATGCTTCTGTCACATTGCTGAAAGATTAGTGTCTGGGGCTGATTTCTTTTTTTCCTGCTATCCAGTAACTGCTTTCTGCAAGTAAACTGTCTGAGTCAAATGAAGCTTCTTTCTAGGCTAAGTAAATCTAGCATTGCAGGTTTAGACCAATTTCTTCACATTATTAACTGAATGTAAGTCTTGGATGCTTACAAGCGGCCTTAACCACTACATCAAACTGCCTCTACTGATTGCATTAGACCACAAACAACTGGATTGCTTCTCCCAATAGCTCCATATAAATATTCCAGTGAGGAGAAGGGGAAGGGAATAGGCTTCTCCTTACTTAATACTTAAAAGGGAGCAACCACTAAGCTGTTCTTTTGCCCCCAACTGACTGTTACCATCCTCTAAGGAGGGGTGTCCAATCTTGGCAACTTTAAGGCCTGGGGACTTCAACTTCCAAAATTCCCCAGCCAGCCATGGATGGTTAGGGAATTCTGGAAGTTGAAGTCTACAAGTCTTAAAGTTGCCAAGGTTGGACATCCCTGTTCTAAGGAAAGAGCAAAACAAACAGCTGATCGACAAGCCAGAAGCAGTGACTTCACACCTGTCACTGATCCTCCAGATAGCTTCTTCCTTATTATCCCCAACTCATTAGACAATATGCCTCTTAATGCCTACACTCAAGATGACCTCCCCCATTGGCCCACCCTTGATGTCCTATTAATATAGACGTGGTCTTATTGGAGGCAGATGTGAAGCTTTCCAACAACAACTGAGGCCAGGTGTTCTGACACCAGATACTTAGGATTAGATAAAGGAGGTGAATAAAGGAATTATTTTGATGATTTTCTCCTCTATTTCAAATATCCATAAATAGAAATATTTAGACCTCTTTTGTGAGTTAATATCAGAGAAAAGGAAAGGGAAGAGAACTTGGTTTTGTGTGTTTGTATCCTCAATGTTTTAGTATGTATTTTTTTAAAGATAACACATAATAGAAACACAAGTGCTGTCCCACAAGGCATTTACCAACAATAGACTTTTGTTTGCCACAAATCTCCATCTTCTGTCTCTCTCTTGGGCGGTTGCTCATAGACTTTGTGTTCTTCAGCCAGGTTTTACATTCTTGATATTGAATAAGTTTTGTTAAGAAGCAAAACACACACTGGGACTTGAGATCAAAGTCTAGGACTTCTAGCATTTGGGTGGTCATTTATAACTATTTAAGTTTTCAGGTATTTAAGACTTCTTTTATTAAGCCCAACATTCTTAAAGTTCAATGAAAAAAGCAGGTGAATATTAATATTACACTGCTCAAATGGGTGACTTTTGGGGATTTAGTGGAGCAAAGACCCAAATGCCTAGAGCTTTAGGCTAAATTTGGAATTATAAAAAAACCATCCAGGGATTAACAGTAGGCTTGGCCCAGTTTATTTTTAAATGTTCAGGTTTCTCCACTTTAAAATTATGGATAATTCAAGCAATTGACTGATAGCTTATGATGGAATTCAGAATAATAGTTTTGGGTCAGTTTGTCCTTTATATAAAGGTCAGTGAATGGAATGCCTATTTACTGCATGACACAAATAGATTAGCACTTCAAAATATGTTGTGAATAATTACATTGGGTCCTTTTTTCCTCCCTCCATCTCAGTATAACATAACATCTAAGTACTGTAGAACTCAAGACTACAATTATCTTTATAATGCTGGTTTTAATATCAATACCTTTAGTCTTTTTAACACACTTTGAGATGCATGAACCCACTTAAGGACTCAAAAATACCACTAGATAATATAATGGTTAATACATTGATTATGAGAAGGGCAGCTGTCATGATTTCTGAAAGATTTATGACATATACTTGTAAAGATTTATAAATTATGATTCATGGTGTAGGCTGACATGTTAATAATATGTATCTATCCTGAATTACTGTCGAGTTAAGATGCATAGACTGTTTAACAACAGAATCTAGTAATGCTAGTGTAGGTGTTTATAATTCTATTCACCCAGGAATACTTAATATATGTTTTACTTTTAGAAGGATACAGTATACCTTATGTGTGCATGTGCGTGAATGCAGGTGTGTGGGTGAGAAAGAAAGGCACAGACAAAATTTTGAAAATTGAAAATGGTCCCTAAAAATGGATGTGACACTTTTCCAATGGCACTGCTGTTAGGACTGATAAGAAAGCCATCTAAGTGAAAGCTATTGCTCAATGAAAATACAGACATCTAGAAACATTAGTGGTTACATAGAGATCCGATCATGCTACTTCAGGCATGTTTTTAAAAGTCTCAAGGAAGTAGGAAAAATGTGGATACTGTATGTCTTCATTCCTTTTCTGAAGACTGCATTATAGATTGTCATTGTGCCTGATAAATAAACATTAACCAAAAATAAGTCTATAAACATCTTCAAGATGATTAAGACTGGTGACGTCTGAAAATGGTTTATTTTGGAAAAACAAATGTTATGCTATTTGAGGATAGGTTGTTTCTAGGTGATAGGAAGACTTGACTGATGAAAAAGTCTCTTGGGCATTCAAAATCCAGCACAATGGGGGTTTGGTTGTGTCCAGCTTTAGTTCTTGTGCAAAACCATCACTAAATTACTGTATGCTGGTAAGTTGAAAAGTGATAATAATGCTGACAAGCCAACAAGGAGAAGCCAAAGGGCAGCTTTTCTTGCTAATACTCCCAAATGAAGCTTGATCATTATGTTGAAAACATCCCATGTGTTCATATGCTGCGGATGTTCATAGAAGCGGCCTTATGATAATTTGACACATGCCCAAATCACAGGCTGATTAACAGTGGAATTACATTTGTGTGCAAGCACATGGTTATGATTTGTATACAAACTAACACAATTCTTCCTAAAGAAAGCTAATTTGAAACCTAGTGTGTACTGGATCTAAGTTTGAAAAAAAAAGTAGTTGCTGTTAAAAAAAAAGTGGCCGGAAATGTGCTGCATTGTGTGTTTTTTTTCATAGTGATTGTTTATGTGGCCTTACATCAGTGCAACCACATAGATTTTCTCCACAATAATGTATTCCTAATCAGGTTCTTCAGGTCTTCTACAGCTACAGTTTTTCTTGCAAAATTGGAGAATCAATTTTCTAAACAGGTAGTCCTCACCTTACGACGATGGTTGAGCCCAACGTTCCTGTTGCTAAGCAAAACAGTTGTTCAATGAAGTTTGCCCCATTTTGTGAGCTTTCTTGCCACGGTTGTTACATGAATCGCTGCAGTTGTTGAGTGAGTAACACAACGAAGTGAATCTGGCTTCCCCATTGACTTTGCTTGTCAGAAAGTTGCAAAAGATCATCAATCACCTGACCCTGGGACACGTGCAAATGTCATAAATACATGACAGTTGTGAAGCTTCTGAATTTTGATCACATGGCCACGGGCATGCTGCAACAGCCATACGTGTAAGAAATGTCACTTTTTTCAGTACCTTTGAATCAGGGGTGGATTCTAACTTAGCTCGCCGCCGGTTTGCTTCCTCCCGTGCCGCGTGAGCACGTGCATGCACAGTGCCGAAAACCAAGCTTCTGCGCATGCGCAGAAGCCAAAAACAAAATGGCGGCACCATGGGCTGGTTCAGGGGTGTGGCCGGTTCAGGGGTGTGGCCAGGAGAGAGAGAGAGAGTGCCGGTTCAGGGGCATGGCCAGCCGGCAATCACTCCCGGTTCAGCGAGCAGGGGGAAATTCCCGCTACCGGTTCTGTAGAACCGGTCCGAACCGGGAGCAACCCACCTCTGCTTTGAATGGTCACTAAATGGATGGTTGTAAGTCAAGGACTATCTGCAATGGTATGGATTGAAAATGTTGTTTTCCAGGACTTGGGTAGGGTAGACAGTAACCAAGCAAAGGGAACTTACATAGATGTAAGGAAGCAGGATTCTATCCCTTCTCCTCTCAGGGTGACGATGCAGCATATCATTCAGGCCAAGGGCAAGAGAACCATCACTTCAGCAACCTCACCAGTCAGTCAAAGCATTTGCTTCTCCTGTACATTTATGAATTACACAGATAGAAAACAGATGCTGCAGCATAAGGTCTAATATTTAAAGGCTTCTTTCTTTTCTCTCTTAGCAGAGGATTGGCTTTAGGCATTGAGTTAGTAGTTAAGAGCTGTTTTGTTTTGCTGCCTTTGAGTCGGTGTTGATTCCTGTCAACTACCAGACAAGTCCCTACAGTTTTCTTGGCAAGATTTCGGAAGTGGTTTGCCATTACCTGCTTCCTAGGGCTGAGAGAAAGTGAGCGGCCCAAGGTCACCCAGCTGGCTTTGTGCCTAAGGCTGGATTAGAACTATTTCTGTAATGCATGAAGCAAATTAAGTTGTATTTCCTGTCAGTGAATTAGATTGACATGAGCAGATCACAAGCCAAATGGTGCAGATGGCTTTTCTATTCACAGGTGTTATTTCCTACAAATAGGAAAAGAAGAAGAGGGAATGTGAAATCCCGAGAATGCCAAGATTTGGACCCATGAAGATGCTTTTCCTGACAACATGCAACATCTCTTTGATGTCTTTGTGATTCCACACTTACCTGAGATGGGTGGGCTACAAAGTTTTCAATGGTTTTGGAAAAGGAAGGGCCCCAACTGCTTACACCTATGTATGTTTCCATACTGTGGGAATTAAAGATGTAGGCTATGATCTGCAAAAGTGGGATCGTACACTGGAAAAAAAGTTTCCAGTACACTGGAAACAGTATGAATTAGAGAAGTTAAATGACAGAAAATGACAGATATATGTAGAGTCAACCTTGGGTGGGAAGATTCTATGGAGATTCTCAGTCATCCAGGTCATGGTTGTCCCAAAGATGCTTTTTCAAAAGGCAACTGGACTTTATTTTTCCTTGAAGACGTTTCGCTTCTCATCCAAGAAGCCTTTTCAGTTCTGACTGAATGACTATCCACTTCAGTCAGAACTGAAGAAGCTTCTTGAAATGAGAAGCGAAATGTATTCAAGGAAAAACAAAGTCCAGTTGCCTTTTGAAAAAGCACCATTGGGACTTGGATGGGAAGCACCAATCTAGGTCCATAATACTGTACTCAACTGTATATCAAATCAGTAGTCACTTTTTTAAAAAAATAAAGATTCCCCCCCCCCCCCTCTCCTTTCTCTTTTAGGATGATATTTGGATTAATTAGTAATGAAGGTGACATCTTTCTCCTCCATCTTGGTGACCTTGTTCTGGGGTGCTTATAATACTTTCATTTTCACTGTCATGGACCCTAAGGGCAAAGCATAAATTAAGTTTAGTGGATACTAATGAAAGCAAGTTTAAGGGAAATGATACTTTAAGGTCCCAATGGATTTCAGATAATAATAATAATAATAATAATAATAATAATAATAATAATAATAATAATAATAATAATAATAATAATAATAATAATAAGAAGAAGAAGAAGAAGAAGAAGAAGAAGAAGAAGAAGAAGAAGAAGAAGAAGAAGAAGAAGAAGAAGAAGAAGAAGAAGAAGAAGAAGAAGAACAACAACAACAACAACAACAACAACAACAACAACAACAACAACAGAGTTGGAAGGGACCTTGGAGGTCTTCTAGTCCAACCCCCTGCTTAGGCAGGAAACCCTACACCACTTCAGACAAATGGTTATCCAACATCTTCTTAAAAACTTCCAGTGTTGGAGCATTCACAACTTCTGGAGGCAAGCTGTTCCACTGATTAATTGTTCTAACTGTCAGGAAATTTCTCCTTAGTTCTAAGTTGCTTCTCTCCTTGTTTAGTTTCCACCCACTGCTTCTTGTTCTACCCTCAAGTGCTTTGGAGAATAGTTTGACTCCCTCTTCTTTGTGGAAACCCCTGAGATATTGGAAGATAAACATGACCACATTTATTTGGTTGTCCCACAGAAGAACACCAATTTTAAATGGCAATTATTATGGTAACTTCTTAATTGCCAGGTTCATATCTGGTTTCCTAAGAATAATATTTTCATTAATGGAATTGACAGTCATAAATACAGATCTACTTACAAGTTTAAAAAAGGAATCCTTCCTCCTTTTCTCTATCCACCCACCCCGAACCTTAATTGATATCAGATGAGTAATTACTTCTTTGATGTTAGAGTTCCTTTGGTCCACTTGCCAAAGAGGTGAGGAACAGTGGAATCATCTTTCCGCCTACACTCTGCCACTCACTCACCCTCTCTTTCTCATGTAGTTTCTTTGAATTTGTTTTTTGGAAGAATGCCATTTTGTTATTCATTGATTACGGTGCACTTAGTACATCATACCTATAATGGACAGCTCTGTAAATATAATTAAACATTTTACTATATGGGATTATGCTGGAGAAACATTCATTTCCACAGTATTACAAAACAAAATGATTTTGGAGGATCCGTATTGTAATTGTGGGACAAAAAATGTATACAATTTTTGAATTTAATTGGTTTTTTTTCCTCCTCATCTTCCAGCTCCTTGTTCTTCGACCAGTAAGTTGAACATCTTCTGGGTACAGCCAAATTTAGAGACAGAAAATGACCACCCCATCTGATTTGGGCATCCTATCTGAAACTCCAGACCAGGATAGCCGAGGTTGTAATTCAGCTGACTCTGGAGCCAGGTTTGGGAAGGAAAACTATAGCACCTCCTAGGAAACCCCTTATGCTTTCGGAGTAATTTATTCAACTCCCCCAAAGTGTATCAAGTAAATGATCAGCCTTTGATTGCCTTCTGGATGACAGATCTAGTTCTCAGATTTTGTATATGATTCAATCCCTCCTATGTGCAAAGAAGTTACTGCAAAGAAGAACCACATAGTCCAGTGCATCTTTGTTTACTCAGGCTCTTGAGTAAACAAAGATAGCTTGGGCATTTGAGCCATGGTGGTGCAGTGGTTACAATGCAGTATTGCAGACTAATTCTTCCGACTGCCATTAGTTCGATCCTGACCGGCTCAAGGTTGACTCAGCTTTCCATCCTTTGAGGTTGATAAAATGAGGACCCAGATTGGGGGCAATATGCTGACTCTGTAAACCTCTTAGAGAGGGCTGTAAGCAGTATTTAAGTCTAAATGCTATTGCTATTTCTTGGGGTACTTGTCCATCTTACATCTGCACCAGAAGGCATTTGAGACCCTGTGAATCCTTGCTGAAAAGGTGTGAAGGAAAGCCACATCGGGCTAGCTTCTCTGCTGATGTACATTGGTCCTTCTAAATTGCTGTCCAACAAGGAAAACCAGTACAACAAAGAACAGTATTCAGAGAGGTTGCAATTTTAGTAAAGGGACTAGGTCAGGGGCGGGTTGCTAGTTTACTGATGCCAGTGTGCTGCGTGCGCATCTCCATGTTTCGGGCACGCGCGTGCTCGCTACGCACGCACACCCCCTCACGTGATTTTGCTTCTGCGCATGCTCAGAAGCAAAATCTCACTGAAATCTCATGTGCACGCGCATCCCCTCGCAAGATTTTGGCCTAATTTTGCTTCCGCGCATGCGCACAAGCAAACTCACCCAAAAATTCTCAGGAAAAGATGGCGACACGTGCGACGGACCGGCGGAGAGGGCTCCGGAGCGGTCACCCGCAAATTGCGCAATCGGCCGCTCCCTACCAGAGCTACACACTGGACAGCTCCAGCAGGAACCCACCTCTGGACTAGGTCAGTAAGTGTCCACAGTAATAGCAAAAAGGTGGAATATTGCCAGATAGATGCAACATGCTTTATCAGGCTGGAACTATAACCTATCCATGGCATACAAATACATGGATCTGCAAAAGCAAATTGCATGAAGTTTGGAAGAGCCACCACATCATCAGTGTGAACTAAATAAATGGATTAAACTAAGCCAAATATGGGAGATGATCAAGTTGATCATTAACTCAACTTCAACCTAATCCAGATTTAGCCTTAAGAGAGACATTTTTGAAAGGATATTATAAATTCTCATCCAGAAATAGCTGACATCTCTGAAACATAACATTCATATGTACATTGTATACATTTATATATTGATTCATATACATGTATAATTGAAGAGTTCCATTTCATACTTTCTCAATGAGGCCTCTACAAAAGTTTTTATAAGCTTCTACATATTGTAATCAGATTCCTGCTGCAATGAGAGAAAACATAACAATGTAACAAAATATTTCTGGAGTTAGCCAGTTCTTTAAAGGACCCCAATGCAGACTCCATTATGAATAAACCAAGAAATGCTACAGGTTTTGTTATTGCACAAAGGGCATGTAAACATTGGTGGTTTATACAAGTGCTACCTTGTTTTGTTAGAAGCTGTTCCCATTGGCGTCCGTTAACATCTAGAAATGTTAACCTAATGTAAAATGAAGGCCTACAGTTTTAAAAAAAATCTGTGGTACAAAGGCCAAAAGCTATTCAACTATGTTTTTATAGGATTGGGATTTTTTTAAAAAAATTCAATGATACTCCAGAGAGGTTCCACAAAATGCTTCTATAGCTGTCTCTGTCCCCAGTCCAATCCTTCCGTCCACACAGAATACATTTTGAAAGTTTGGAGAACAGAAACAGAGAAATGTTTACTACACTTTATGTTGGCAGTCAAAAACATGTTTAGGCTTCCCATTCCACTGTGGCAGGCGTCAGTTCCTTTCATGACAAATCAAAGCTACATATACATCATCTCATTATTCAAAACATTTCAAGGTTTTGAACATTTGCTAAATGAGGTGTAGTAAAGTTGCAGAGGAATCCTCAAATGCGAATCGATAGGGCCATCAAATACAGGTCTAAACATTATTTATTTATTTATTTATTTATTTATTTATTTATTTATTTATTTATTTATTTATTTATTTATTTATTACCTACCTACCTATCTGTCTATCTGTCTATCTGTCTATCTATCTATCCATCCATCCATCTATCCATCCATCCATCCATCCATCTATCATCTATCTATCTATCTATCTATCTATCTATCTATCTATCTATCTATCTATCTATCTATCTATCTATCCATCTATCCATCTATCCATCCATCCATCCATCCATCCATCTATCATCTATCTATCTATCTATCTATCTATCTATCTATCTATCTATCTATCCATCCATCCATCCATCCATCCATCCATCCATCCATCCATCCATCCATCCATCCATCCATCCACTATTCTATCTATCTATCTATCTATCTATCTATCTATCTATCTATCTATCTATCTATCTATCTATCTATCTATCTATCTATCTATCTATCTATCCATCTATCCATCCATCCATCCATCCATCCATCCATCTATCTATCTATCTAAAAAAAAACTCCACCATTCTCACCACCAGCAAGAGGTTAAAGGCACTCAGAGCTCATGTTTTTCAACATACTGAGAAACAAGCTACATTTTAACTGAACTGGATTTAAAACATTAAGATGTGGCATGAGGACCAGCTGTTGATAGACACAAGTGAAAACATCCTTTAATCTGGTCCAGACCTTTGGGCAGATCAAGCTAATCTTTAGAAGCCAATCTCATTAATGTTCTGTTTCACAATGATGGAGAGATGCTGAAAATACTTAAGAATAATGAGATATACAACACTTTTCTCCTACAAAGAAAGATTAAAGAAGGTCAGACTGTCTTTGTCTTATTTGGAAATATATTTAGTTGGTGTTCTTTTTTTACTGCAGTACTCTGTCAAATTTGTATTTGAAAACAGATCTTTTTAACATTTATATTTTATTGTGTTTTACTAATCTAGGTGAAAAGTTAATATACAGCATATTGCTAGTTCATCTATGATATGCCATATGCTAAATAAATAAATGCTTGTTCAAAAAAACTCCAGAATAATTTACATGTAAACAGTGGGAAGGGAACAGGAAAAAAATAGAAATCTGAAAGTTTATTAGTTATTCTTATCAGTTAAAGGTAGAAGAAATGCTCAAGAATCCTGATCTTAAAGCAGAAATGCTCTTTGTGGCAGTAATTTGAAATTTCTGTATCAATGGAAAATACTGGCATTTCAGACCATCAAAAGCATTATCAAGATCAGCTGAGAGTATTGACTTGGGGCTAGTAGTTATCATTGTCACACTCCAGTCCTTCAACTGGCAGAAAAATATGCTGAAATAAATTGCTCTGAGTGTCAAACTCTAACCTGCCCCAGCAATAGGAGTGGGCATGGCACTGACCTTATTGCTTGAAATAAAAGAATAATTCAAAGGCAATGAATGGCAGATTCCTCAGCTTCATTGCCCAGTTGATCCAACATAGGAAAACTATGTTCTCTTGTATGTACAGGTGTGTGTATTGGGTGGGGGAGTGGGGTAGTTGGGTTAGGTGTTGACAGAGTACAGATGAATGCTTGGGTGGAGGATTTAAGCCAATTGCCCAACTGGCAGAGGACGGTGGGCTCTGTGCCTGGTACCTCTCAGTTGAGTGGTTTCTAAAATGAGCCTATCACTGTTTTGAGAAAGCATTAAACTTGTGTTTGCAAATTAAGCCTGGCCGACAGATTGTAGGCAAGATTGAAGGGTGTGAGGTCAAGTACGATCAATGTCTACCACATTTATTTTTATTTTGGGGTTTTCTTTTTTTCTTTTCTCTTGTTCACATTTACTACCCACTCAAACCAAAACATCTGGCAAGTGGTGAAATAAGATTAAATTCAGCTCACAATGTTGCAGAAATTACTCCCATTGTCTTGCCTTCTTTCCCCAAACCTTGATGCTCTGCTGCCTTTTCCCTCCAACACTCCTTGCTTTGGTGGTGTGTGTGTGTGTGTGTGTGTGTGTGTGTGTGTGTGTGTGTGTGTGTGTGTGTGTGTGTGTGTGTGTGTGAGAGAGAGAGAGAGAGAGAGAGAGAGAGAGAGAGAGAGAGAGAGAGAGAGAGAGAGAGAGAGAACATGTATATGCCCATGATGGGGAGGGGTAGGAAGTGTGTGTGTGTGTGTGTGTGTGTGTGTGTGTGTGTGTGTGTGTGTGTGTGTGTGTGTGTGTGTGTGTGTACTGTGTTTCCTCATCAACCAACCTCTTCCCTTCCCACTGTTTACATGTGAATTATTCTGGAACCTTTATGACTGAGGGTGGGGGAAAGAAGGAGTTGCTTAACAACTACAACAGCAGCCTCTAAAACGAGAGATGCCATAATGGATCTGCCACGAGGCAGTGATTGTACACATAGTCCCATCCACTCGATTCCCTCCACCACTTCTTCTGCATGTGGAATCCTCACTGAGCTTTTCTTGCAAGCCTGGATTTGTGGTAACCCAGGAAAGGAAGAAAAGGAAATCCAGGAAAGGAAATCACAGCTATCCCTGCTTAGTAGCCATACAATTCATCAGCATTCTTCAGGGAGGGAAATGTATTTATCCCTGGTTAACCTGCAGGCAACAGCCCAGCCTGGGGCACAAAACAACATGCAAACATGAGGAGTTTCTCTAGAAGCCATTGGGAGTGTCAGGGTTCCAAATAGCATCCAAAACTAAATCAGAGTCCCAGGCAAAGTATTCCTCAAAGTTCCGATTTATTAGCAGAGCCATGTTGGCACATCTGGGAGAAACCAGAATCTGAAGTCCCCGGGGTTTCTCCACCCAGTTGAAAGTTCAAGCCCTTGTCCCCACACCCCCAAGTCCATCACGTTGATCAATCTTCAACCTCCAACCTGGCAAGTATCCACCCATCTCCTTCCGTGCAGGTGCAGGAGTGCGAAGACAAAGGATGACCTTGACTATCATAATTTGTTATGGCTACATACAGACAGCGCTCATGCATTTCCCCCTCCCAAATTCCCACAGTAAAAATGCACATTAAAATACTATAAAGTGTGGCAGGCCAAAGACCCCAACTAAAATGGCTTCGGCCTAACAGGGTCATTCTGCCCACTGAGTCTTAATCTTAAAATTGCCTTTTGCCTCTTCAGCCTGATTGCTCTTTTTTCCTTACCTCCCTCCACTAGTCCCAAAGGTGCTTTCCAAAAGACAATTGGACTTTCTTGGTTCTTTTTTTCCTTGAAAACATTTTGCTTCTCACCCAAAAAGCTTCTTCAGTCCTTGGATGAGAAGCAAAACATTTTCAAGGAAAAAAACCAAGAAAGTCCAGTTGTCTTTTGAAAAGAACCTTTGGGACAACCATGACCAGGATGCAGGGGTGGGTTCCACTTACCTTCGCCACCGGTTCGCATCGCGACATTTCGCGCTCACGTGCTCGTTACGCTCGGCAGCCGGAGAAACTCCAAACGCGTGGCCATGCCTAGGATCCTCCCTGCTGGGATCCACCATTCCCCGGCCAGCAGCAGCTCTCTCTGCCCCCTCCACCATGGCAGCCAGAGAAGCTCCAAATGCGCGACCATGCCTACGATCCTCCCTGCTGGGATCCACCATTCCCCAGCCAGCAGCAGCTCTCTCTGCCCCCCCACCTTGGCAGCCAGAGAAGCTCCAACGCGCAGCCTTGCCTAGGATCCTCCCTACTGGGTTCCACCATTCCCCAGCTGGCAGCAGCTCTCTCTGCCCCCCCACCTTGGCAGCCGGAGAAGCTCCAAATGCGCGACCATGCCTACGATCCTCCCTGTTGGGATCCACCATTCCCCGGCCAGCAGCAGCTCTCTCTGCCCCCCCCCCCCCATCGGCAGCCAGAGAAGCTCCAATGCACAGCCTTGCCTAGGATCCTCCCTGATGGGATCCACCATTCCCTGGCCGGCAGCAGCTCTCTCTGCCCCCCCACCTTGGCAGCTGGAGAAGCTCCAAATGCGCGACCATGCCTATGATCCTCCCTGTTGGGATCCACCATTCCCCGGCCAGCAGCAGCTCTCTCTGCCCCCCCCCCCATCGGCAGCCAGAGAAGTTCCAATGCACAGCCTTGCCTAGGATCCTCCCTGCTGGGATCCACCATTCCCTGGCCGGCAGCAGCTCTCTCTGCCCCCCCACCTTGGCAGCCAGAGAAGCTCCAAATGCGCGAACATGCCTACGATCCTCCCTGCTGGGATCCACCATTCCCCAGCCAGCAGCAGCTCTCTCTGCCCCCCTTCCTCGGCAGCCAGAGAAGCTCCAACGTGCAGCCTTGCCTAGGATCCTCCCTGCTGGGTTCCACCATTCCCCGGCTGGCAGCAGCTCTCTCTGCCCCCCCACCTCGGCAGCCGGAGAAGCTTCAAACGCGCGACCATGCCTACGATCCTCCCTGCTGGGATCCACCATTCCCCGGCCAGCAGCAGCTCTCTCTGCCCCCCCATCAGCAGCCAGAGAAGCTCCAACGCACAGCCTTGCCTAGGATCCTCCCTGCTGGGATCCACCATTCCCTGGCCGGCAGCAGCTCTCTCTGCCCCCCCCACCTTGGCAGCCGGAGAAGCTCCAAATGCGCGACCATACCTACGATCCTCCCTGCTGGGATCCACCATTCCCCGGCCAGCAGCAGCTCTCTCTGCCCCCCCATCAGCAGCCAGAGAAGCTCCAACGCACAGCCTTGCCTAGGATCCTCCCTGCTGGGATCCACCATTCCCTGGCCGGCAGCAGCTCTCTCTGCCCCCCCCCACCTTGGCAGCCGGAGAAGCTCCAAACGCGCGACCATACCTACGATCCTCCCCGTTGGGATCCACCATTCCCCGGCTGGCAGCAGCTCTCTCTGCCCCCCCCCACCTCAGCAGCCGGAGAAGCTCCAAACGCGCGACCATGCCTACGATCCTCCCTGATGGGATCCACCATTCCCCGGCCAGCAGCAGCTCTCTCTGCCCCCCCCCCACCTCAGCAGTGCCATGCGACAGCCCGAGAGGCTCTGAACATGCAGCTTGCTTGGGATCCTCTCTGCTGGGAACCACTGTTCCCTGGCCGGCAGTTGCCGAGGTGGGGGGCAGAGAGCTCTGCCTGGCAGCTCCCAGCGGGGAGGGGCCCAGGCCATGAGGTCATCTGCACATCTGTTTTTTTTAAGACTTTTCGCTTCTTATCCAAGAAGCTTCTTCAGCTTCTTGGATGAGACGTGAAACATCTTCAAAGAAAAACCACAAAGTCCAGTTGCCTCTTGAAAAAGCATCTTTGGGACAACCATGACCTGGATGACTGAGAATCTCCACAGACATACTGTAAAGTTTGATTCCCTGGGGTAACTGATGGGAACACCAGCACCTTTTTTCATACATACCTAGATTGGAAATATTTCATTCTTTCTAGATGGGAATGGTTGAATCTTCACCCTGTAAGAAAAACACTCTGGAACTTAAGGTAAAATGGGACTCTCAGTGATGAGAAAGCAAAAGGAAGGCTGCCTGGTGTTTATGTCCTACCCACACCATAGCCTGAGGGGCTTAGGAGCAAAGATGACAGTGGCCAATGGTGAATGCTGGAGAAACCACTGGGATGTCCAAGTGTTCTGCTTTCACCTACAGATTTGCCTGCCTTGCCCCACTTCAGGTGATCTATATAATTACAGGAAGCCCTCGATTTATTACCACAGTTGAGCCCAGCATTTTTGTTGCTAAGCAAGACATTTGTTAAGTGAGTTTTGCCCCATTTTATGATCTTTCTTGCCAGAGTTGTTGTGGTTGTTAAGTTAGTGACATGGTTGTTAAGTGAATCTGGCTTCCCCATTGAATTTGCTTGTCGGAAGGTTACAAAAGGCGATCACGTGGCCCCAGAACACTGCAACTGTCATAAATACGTGAGAGTTGTGAAGCATATGGATTTTGATCATGGAGATGCTGCAATAGTCATAAGTGTGAAAAACGGTCATAAGTCACTTTTTTCAGTGCTGCTGTAACTTTGAATGGTCACTAAATAAACTGTTGTAAGTTGGCTTCTACCTGTATAAGAAAAAGATGAGTCTGTGGAGAGCAATGCAGCTCCTGTTGACTGAGTCACTAGCGAATTAATTGCAGAGGTGAGGGTGATATAGCAGTAGTAATTGTGACAGCAACTCTCTCACTCACTCTTTCCTTTCTGCTCTACTCCTCTGCTAGAGATCCTATGTGTGATGACTTGACTCCCCCGGATGATTCAACAGATACCTCTCTAGATGTCAGCTCAGGAGAGGCTAAACCAGTTCTTGGCAGGTCAGGAGCTGAGTTAATTGATGACTCCGAGCAGCAGCCGTCTGGAAGAACTGGCTCCAGCTGGGGAAAGCATGCAGTTGCAGCCGTCAGTGAGGAGGAGGAGGAACTGCCTTCTGCACCTGATCCAAGAACACATAGGGCAGAGAAAAGGCAGGAGCAGAGAAGGTCAGCCAGACTACTTGAGAGGAGAAAGCCTCACCCTTCTTGATTGGCACCACCAGAAGCTGGCTATTTAGCACAGCAGACAGAGGGAGGCATTACTGGGAACAACACATTGGTTTCCTTGCTGTGTGTTTTCTGGTCATTGTGATTCCTGACTTACTTTGGATGGATAACCGTGTCTTGACTTGAATCATGCCTTGGAAACTCTGGACTTTTCTAGACTCGTGAGTTCTCTTGAGCTGTGTATTTAAGTTTGCCTGGTGGATTTATTTTGTTCGAGAAACTTTCAAGGGCTTTGTGAACTTTTTGGACATTGCTCTGTGAACAAACATTGGCCTGCTCGTGGCTGCACTTATTTGGGACAGTTCTGGGTTTTTTGATGAAGGGAATTGTTTGAGAATATTCATAAACTCATCAACCACGGTTACGTGTGTGTGGGTGTGTGAGGGAGCAGGACAGCACACTATTAGAGACCTATACAAACAGATTCATTGTGCAGCAAGTGGTGTAGGGTTTCCTGCCGAAGCAGGGGGTTGGACTAGAAGACCTCCAAGGTCCCTTCCAACTCTGTCATCATCATCATCATCATCATCATCATCATCATCATCATCATCATCATCATCATCATCATCATTATTATTATTATTATTATTATTATTATTATTATTATTATTATTATTATTATTATTATGCAATTGTATCACAGCGGCCAGTTGTTTCGCCGGATTTGGCATTGATTACTAGTCGAGCCCCACCCAGGGGCCTAGGAAGTCGTAATGTATTTTCGAAGTATATGTGCGGAACCGAGCAGTGCGGCTGTCTGCATTTGACTGATGGTGATTTTTTCAATTTTGAGCTGTTTTAAATGTAATTCCAGTGCTTTTGGGATAGCACCCAGTGTTCCAATCACTACTGGAATTACCACTGCTGGTTTGTGCCATAATCGTTGGATTTCGATTTTTAAGTCCTGGTATTTTGCGATTTTTTCGTGTTCCTTTTCATCGACCTTGCTATCTCCTGGTATTGCAATGTCAATTATAGTCACCTTGTTGTTCTCGACCAGCGTGATGTCTGGTGTATTATGCGCCAGTACCTTGTCTGTTTGTATACGAAAATCCCACAAGATCTTGACCATCTGATTTTCAGTGACTTTTTCAGGCTTGTGTTCCCACCAGTTTGTAGCAGTATGGATGTTATAATTTTTGCATAAATTCCAGTGGATCATTTGTGCAACAGAGTTGTGTCGTAATTTGTAATCAGTCTGCGCGATTTTCTTGCAGCAGCTGAGCACATGGGCTACAGTTTCATCAGCTTCCTTGCATAATCTGCATTTAGCATCATTTGAAGATTTATCAATTTTGGCCTTTATGGCATTTGTACGAATTGCCTGTTCTTGTGCGGCCAGGATCAATGATTCTGTTTCTTTCTTTAAAGTACCAGATGTTAACCATAACCAAGTTTTTTCACTGTCCACTTTGTCTTTTATTTTTTCCAGAAATTGGCCATGTAATGCTTTATTTTGCCAACTCTCCATTCTTGATTTTATCACATTTTTTCTGTATACTTATTTCGTCTGTTGGACCTTCAGTAGATTTTTGTTCTTTACTTCAATTAATAGATGTTCTTGACTTTCTTTTAAATAATCCGCCAATGCATGCTTTTCTTCTTCAACTGTTTGCTTTACTTGTAGTAGTCCTCTGCCACCTGATTTTCTGGGCAGGTAAAGTCTATCAGTGTCACTACGTGGATGTAAACTGTAGTGCATTGTCATTAGTTTTCTGGTGTTTCGGTCCAAAATGTCCAAATCAGCTTGTGTCCAGTTAATTATACCAGTCGTGTATCTTATGACTGGTATTGCCCAGGTATTCATGGCCTTGATGGTGTTTCCACCATTTAATTTAGATTTCAAAATTTTCCTAACTCTGTTGGTGTACTCTCTTCTAATGATAGTTTTCACTTCTCCATGTCTGATGTTATCCAACTGCAGAATGCCCAGATATTTATAGGCTTCATTTTGATTGCATTTAATTAATTGGCCATTGGGCATTTCAATTCCGTCACATGTAGTGATTTTGCCCCTTTTCATAGATACAGTGGCACATTTTTCCATGCCAAACTGCATTGAGATATCTGTGCTGAATATTAGGACTGTGTTGGTCAGTGATTGGATTTCTATTTCTGACTTTCCATACAGTTTCAAATCATCCATATACAATAAATGTGAAATTTTTTCAGCGTCTTTGGCTATTTGGTATCCAAGTTTCATTTTTTTTAAGATTACTGATAGTGGGATCATTGTGATGATGAAGAGGAGGGGTGAAAATGAATCTCCCTGAAAAATTCCTCTCTTGATATTAACCATTCCATAGTTCTCATTCCCTACTGCCAACACAGTTCTCCATTGTTTCATCGCTTTTTCAGTGAATGATGTAATATTTTTGCTGATGCCAATAGTTTCTAAGCATTTGATGATCCAGCTGTGTGGCAGTGAGTCGTACGCCTTTTTGTAATCAATCCAGACCATATTCAAGTTCGTTTTTCTGTTCTTACAGTTTTCTAGTATTATTTTGTCAATTAGGAGCTGATCTTTTGTGCCCCTGCTCCTTCTTTTGTTGCCTTTTTGCTCTACTGGCAAGATGTTATTTGTTTCCAAATAATCCATTATGTTATCTGCAATTATCCCGGTGAGTAATTTGAAGGTTGTTGGCAAGCATGTTATTGGTCTGTAGTTTCCAGGTGTTGTTCCTTTAGTTGCATCTTTCTGAATCAAGTATGTTTTTCCAGTTGTCAACCATTCATCAATTTGACCATTTTGTAGCATTTCGTTCAGTTGCTTGGCCAATATTGCATGCAAACTGGTCAGATATTTGAGCCAGAAACCATGTAATTGGTCATTTCCAGGTGATGTCCAGTTCTTTACTTTTTTTACTCGATTTTTGACCATCTCAGTTGTTATTTCTAATACTTGCATTTGCTTCTTGCCAACACTTTTCTCAAAGTCTTGTATCCACTTTGCTTCCTTATTGTAATCCTTTGCATTTTCCCACAGTTCTTTCCAGAATTCAACTGTGGCTTGCTTTTCTGGTTTTTCACTTTTGAAATTGTCATTTGCATTGAGGCTTTGGTAGAAACGTCTTTGATCTGATCGAAATTGCTGATTTTGCTTGTACTGAATGATTCTTGCATCATATCTTTCAATTTTTCTGGCTATTGCTGTTATTTGCTGTTTTACAATTTCAAGTGCTTCTTCAATTTTCCTTGTATCAAGCCTGTATCTTCTGGCTAATTGATCCATGATCTTGCTATTTTTTAGCCGTTGTTCATTCATATTTTTTAAATTGCTAGCATCTATTCTGAGTTTTTTTATTTTTTGTTCCAGTCGAATTTTCCATTTTGGTTTTGATGCTTTTTCTGCCTTGCGACTAGGTGCTTTGTTTTTAAAACCTAGTTCATTAGTGACTATTGCAGCTGCACTGTACATTAACTGATTTGTTTCTAAGATGGATGCCGATTCAATTGTTGAAAGTACTGCATTAACCATTCTCATTATAGGTGCCAAGTTTTTCTTAGGCACAGTTTTTAATGATGGTAAACGTTGCCTTTCCTCATTAGACAGTATATGCTCCATGATTTTGTCCTTCAATTCCTTTTGTTTTTCAGTTAGTTCATCAATTGATTCAATCATGACTGGTTCTGGTAGTGGTGCTATTACTTCTCCACTAACAGTTTCTTCTGTTGGAAGCTCCAGTGTGATGTCTTCAGTTGTTTTGTGAGTTTCCGTTGTTTCCACTGGTGGTGTTATTTTTTTTATTTGGCAATTTGTCTGAATTTTCTCAAGTTCAATTTCACTGAACACATTATTTCGTATAATAAATCGCCTTTGATCTGCTAGTCGTTGTTCGCTAACATTTGAATCTGGATATTGTTGTTTCCATAGTTCATGCATTCGCTTCAAATAACCTCTCCTTTCTGGCTCTGAGTTGTAATAACAGGCCATTATGGCACGATTTTCATCTGCACTATATTTTTGTCATTTTGTTGGCTGGTCCACTTGTAGCCCACTTGTCGACGGATGTCCAGGGACCTCAACATCCGCCGCGGCCCTTGTTAACACGCATGACGACCGATGCGGTATAGAATTTTTCTTCATTTGTTTCACTATGTTATATGGGTTGGCGAGTTTTTTTTTTATGAGGCCAAGTTGCCAACCTGACTCCAACCCTCCTCCTTTCTCATCCGGGCTTGGGACCGGCAACGGCAGAATGGGGGGGGGGAAGCAATCTAACTGCCTCTTGATGGCAAAAGGCAGGATCAGGGATGGGGGGGAGAAGGAATCTAACTGCCTCTTGATGGCAAAAGGCAGGATCAGGGATGGGGGGGAGAAGGAATCTAACTGCCTGTTGATGGCAAAAGGCAGGATCAGGGATGGGGGGGAGAAGGAATCTAACTGCCTCTTGATGGCAAAAGGCAGGATCAGGGATGGGGGGGGAGAAGGAATCTAACTGCCTCTTGATGGCAAAAGGCAGGATCAGGGATTATTATTATTATTATTATTATTATTATTATTATTATTATTATTATTATTATTATTATTATTATTATTATTATTATTATTATTATTATTATTATTATTATTATTATTATTATTATTATTATTATTATTATTATTATTATTATTATTAATGAGGCAAGGGGAGCCAGGGCCCAAGGCAGCTGCATTTGCTGCTTCACTATTGGTATAATTCCCATTGGGTAGACTGGACCCCGTTGTAGAAGTAATTTTATGGTTCCCTTCAGTTTTATTTCCAATGCAGTTAATAAAAAAAGATAACAATCCATATATCTTGAGTTCCATGTCATTTGAATACTTGCAATATATTATAATCAGATAATGCAGGAAACATGTCTTCTAAATCGTACAAGGGAGTATATAAATCTCTTCTGATTTTGCACATGTCTTTTTGGGAGTGGGGGGAAGTAACATGTTTTAACACATTTTTTTCTCTACCTCAACTATCACCTGGTCCTTACCCCTAGCTATGTGAGGCCAGAAACACACACATGAAACAGCTTGTATGGATGCATCTCCTTGATAGCAATAAGACATGTATTTTCCTCAAGTCATCTGGACTCTCCTTGCGCTTTATTTACTGATCTTCACAGAATGCCTAACTTCCATAAAGTTTCATTTGGAGTAAGAGCTGAATGATAATCATGCAAGAAACATGATATTCAGCATAGAAGACAGCACAGCCATTATTAGCCCTCCCCTCTTTTTCTTTGGGCCAACCTTACAGATGGAAAAGAATCCCAGGCATAGATCAGAGGCTGGGTTGAGTGAGGGACCTGGGAGGCAAAGAAGTCCTGGGAAATGCAAAGCCAACAAGCACTGATTAAATGTTTAAAGCATCATCACTCTGTACATGTGAGTAATAGCATTCATCTTCTATGACAGGGGTGTCAAACTGGCGGCCCAGGGGCTGGATGCATCACGCACAGGCCAGGCCCATCCCAGCTCCGCAAAGGGGGGAAATGTCTCAATACGTCACATGATGGCATGACAGTGCGAGTTTGACACCCGTACTCTATGACCAACAATCTTTGCTCTTGCTGTTTTCTTTTGTCAAAGACCTTGGAGTACTCATATCCAACGACCTAAGTGCCAGAGCCCATTGTAACAACATTGCCAAAAAGGCTCTAAGACAGTGATGGTGAACCTTTTTTTCCTCGGGTGCCGAAATAGTGTGTGCGTGCGCTATCGCACGCACGTGGGTGCCCACACCCATAATTCAAAGCCCCCCCACTTGCCCCACCCCCCTGCGTATGCGTGCACGACCCCCCCCCACTCCTCCATTTCCTGACTTCCAGTGGACCCGGTAGGCCCATTTTTTGCCCTCCCCAGGCTCCAGAGGCTTTCTTGGGAGCTTGGGGAGTGCAAAAACGCTCCCCCCGCCACCCCAGAGGCCCTCCGGAGGCTGAAATCGCCCTCCCAGAGCCTCTGCGCAAGCTAAAAATCAGCTGGCAGGCACGCACATGTGCGCTGTTGCTGAGCTAGGGCAAGAGCTCACGTGCCAGCAGATATGGCTCCGCGTGCTACCTGTGGCACCCGTGCCATAGGTTCGCCATCACTGCTCTAAGAGTTGTTAATCTTGCGTAGCTTCTTCTTTGACAATATTACACTGCTAACCAGAGCATACAAAACATTTGTTAGACCAATTCTAGAATACAGCTCACCTGTCTGGAACCCGCACTACATATCAGACATTAATACAATCGAGAGAGTCCAGAAATATTTCACAAGAAGAGTCCTCCACTCCTCTGCTCGCAATAAAATACCTTATTCCACCAGACTTGAAATACTGGGATTAGGCAATTTACAACTACGTCGCCTCCGATCTGATCTAAATGTAGTTCATAAAATCATATATCAAAAAGTCCTTCCTGTCAATGATTACTTCAGCTTCAACCGCAACAATACACGAGCACATAATAGATTCAAACTTAATGTAAAACCTCCAAACTCGACTGCAGAAAATACGACTTCAGCAACAGAGTAATCAATGCCTGGAATGCACTACCTGACTCTGTGGTTTCTTCCCCAAACCCCCAAAACTTTAACCTTAGACTGTCTACAGTCGACCTCTCCCCATTTCTAAGAGGTCTGTAAGGGGCGTGCATAAGCGCACCACTGTGCCTACCGTCCCTGTCCTACTGTCCTATTGTACTCTTTTATTGGAACTTGTTACTTATGTTATGTTTATACAAACAACTACTATCCTGTACATGTTTGACAAATAAATAAAATAAATAAATAAATAAATAAAATTAAGTCTTGGTATGTTTTCTTTTTTCCTAGTTCAGGTAGTCCTCAACTTACAATCACAATTGAGCCCAACATTTACAGTATGTTGGTAAGTGAGAAATTTGTTGAGTGAGTTTTGTCCCATTTTACAACTTTTCTCACCACATTTGTTAAGTGAATCACTGCAGTTCTTAAATTAGTAACAGTGTTGTTAACTGAATCTGGTTTCCCCATTGACCTTGCTTGTCAGAAGGTCAAAAAAGATCATCACATGATCCTGGGACACTGCAACCATCATAAATGTGAGTTAGTTGTCAAGCATCCAAATGTAAATCATGTGGCCATGGGGATGCTGTAATGGTCACAAGTCACTTTTTTCAGTGCCATTGTAACTTTGAACGGTCACTAAATGAACTGTTGTATGTCGAGGACTACCTGTAGTAGCATCTGCTTTTGAGATATACAGTGAGTATTTACACAATGGCTTTGCCATTTCAGAGCCTGCTCTGGATCTGTGAGATCATATGGCAATACTATAGCTGTTTTTGAGACCTGAACCAACCTCCCTCCCTCCAGTTTATTGATATTCCCTTTGTCATACTGTGGATCTGTTACTCAGTTTGTAGACTTCTGTTTCTGGAATTCACAGCTATTAAAAGATCAAGCAAGATTGACAGAAACACACTCCTTGTCTTTTTCTGCAAAGTCATGCAACTCCTTGTCATCTGTCAGGGCAACCATAACTGTTTTTTCTTCCGAGATACAACTGGTATAGTTTACAGGGGTCTCCAACCTTGGCAACTTTAAGACTTGTGGACTTCAACTCCCAGAATTCCTCAGCCACTGGGAGTTGAAGTCCACAAGTCGTAAAGTTGCCAAGGCTGGAGACCCCTGTGAATCTAGTAGAAAGTTCAAGATGAAAGATTGTTTGATGTATTTGCAGCTTCCTTCCATAGACTTGTTTTTTGCATTCATTCAAGCATAACAAACTGAGGAGAATTTGTAACAGTGTATAAGTACCCTGTGTTTGCTGTTCCCTTCTAAATTGTTTATAGTAATAATCTTATGTACAAACCAGAGGTGGGTTTCTAATTTTTTTACTACCACTCTGTGGGTGTGGCTTATTTTGTGGGTGTGGCTTGTCACCCATGTGACCGGGTGGGCGTGGCTTGCCGGCCATGTGACCGGGTGGGCCTGGCTTCTCGGACTGCTGAAGGGAGGGGAACTGAGATAGGTCCTGCTGCCCATTCCCTCTCCCCTCAGCAGCTCGAGAAGCCTTGAACGTGCGAAAATGCCTGGGATCATCACTGCGCGTTTGTGGCTTCTCAGACTGCTGAAGGGAGGGGAATGGAGATAGCTCCTGCCACCTGTTCTTTCAGCATCTCACACGCTCCCTGCTTGGACTCACTGTGGGGTAGGAAGGCAGTGCATGCGCAGTGCCGGAAGCTCAGCTTCTGGGCATGCACAGAAGAAAATTATTTTTTTTTTAAAAAAATGGCGGTGCCCAGGCACCAGCAACCGACCGCACCGGTACTGTGACGTCACCAGCGGGCCGCTACCGGTGCTATAGAGTGGACCGCACCGGTAGGAACCCACCACTGGTACAAACATACCAGGAAAACGCTAATTGATTAAACACAAGTAACCTGGTATAGAAAATAATACAGGGAAAATTTAACACAAATTTTCTGCCACATACTTTAAATACTATCTTCTGGGAAACAACCCCCACTTAAACATGTTCGTGAGCAGCTCAAAAGCTGGTTTGGAAACACCATGACACAAAATGCTGAACTAGAAGAAGAAATGAGTTGATGCATCTAAGTTGATATTTGGGGGGGGGGATCTTCACTCTACTAGCCTCATACCTGAATGCAAGTACCCTGTTTCCCCCAAAATAAGACACCCCCTGATAATTAGCCCAATCAGGCTTTAAAGTGCATGGCAATAAGGCCAAGCGCTTATTTCAGGGTTCAAAAAAATATAAGACAGGGTCTTATTTTCGGGGAAACACGGGTACAATCATTTCTCATGCAACTCCTTGTCAACTTAACATGTTGTGGCAACAACTTTGTGCCTCAGATTTCTTTATGGAAATTAAATGTGATGCATAAAAACATAATGCTAATCAGACAGAGTTCAGTTTCTTTTTTTAAAAAAAGACTGTTGTATAGATAAAAATGGCATTCTTAGTTAAAGTGCATGTATTTAAATAAATAGCATGATTTAACATGGAAAACATTACTGGAATTTATTGCAGCATGGAAAAAGTCAAACATGACAGTCGGATTCAAGGCACCATTTCAGGGAATATTTTGCCTACACATTTAATATTTAAAGATACAGTGAATTACTACATTTTAGAGATTAATTCAGTTGGATTCAAAAGGGTTATGGATAAAGCCTTCCATAAAGCTAAAGTTACTTTGATGTATAGTAAAGAAAGGGTTTCCCAATATCTATCAAATGATAATACTTTTATGGCAAAATGGCACAAAAGATTTCAAAAATATACCCAAAGTTTTCATCTATGTATGAGGTCTGTACATCAAAATCAGATTCAAGTTGCTCTGAGTAGTTCTTTAGAAAAAAGACTATAGAAAGATGTTCTGAAACATAAAGGAGTGTGTATGATTCATTAGAAAAACCATGGGGTGGTTTCCTCCCAGATTTGGGAAGTCCTCATGGCTACTTTAAAAATTCAGAAAGAGATGCTTTATTCACATTCCTGCACATTCCAAAGCACCTTGTTCAAAGGTTTTTCATATCCATCATTAGAAAAATGGGATACATATTTATAACATGTATAACAATGAATAAATACAGAGCTTGTAGACTGAACAGATTAGTCATTGGTAGGTTTTTTGATGTCAGGTTCCACCAGCAAAGACAAAAATAATGGGTAACTTTCCTCTCTCACTTTTGAAAATACAAAAGCATGTGCCTCCTTTTTCTTCTGCACTGGCATATGTTACTAGATGAATAGGTAAAGATTACAATAGAGCCAACTGATTTTTTCCAAAGTACTTGGTTGCTGGCTTTGTGCATGCAATATTCTTATACTTGATACTTGGGCGGCGTTGACAAATAAATAGATCTGCCATAATTCCTCTAATGAAGTTCTTCAACCACAGCTCTAATCCAGCCTTTCCCTACCTTAAAAAAATACATTTAAGTAGATAGTATGTACTGACTTGTTCCTTTTCTTAACTGTCTGAATTATATTATTCTCTCAATGCCTGAAGAGTTGACAGCACCCACCCAACTTTGGATGATCCCCAAACTCTACAACTCAATATTTAGTACTTAGACAGGAGACCAGGGTTGTTGGCTAGACTGGGAATCCAAATTAGCTTGCTATACTGATAGCTACTGACTATCAGTTGATAAAGAGTTTTGAATGGAGTTTGCCATTGATACAAAAGCAGAAACTAGAGGCAGTTTAATCACACAGAGAGAGTGGAAAGAGACTGAATTGCAAAGCATATTTATTTATTTGTTGCATTTATATGGCATCCATCTCACCGATAAAGCATCTCTGGGCCTTCATAATATCTTAAAGAATGAATGGGTTTGGAAAATGAAAAGGACAAAAAACTTTGGAGGGTGGAAATGGAGGCGGTAAGGCCCTACAGAAGAAAGAGATAAGAAGTTCAAAGAACAAAAGACAATTGTTCTACCAATACACTGTGGAAGCAGAGATAATAAGGAAAATGAGACAGAGATGAATGGGTGTAAATTAAATATAGCTATGTCTCGTTTTCTATTGAACGCCTTTATTTCTAGGGTTTACAATACCTCACTCCTTTCTGTAGTTTGCATAACACGGCTTACTTTAAAAAGGAATAGAATGATGTGTGTGTATGTGTGTAAATTGTAATTGCAGCTGTCTGAATCTGTTTTTTAAGCAAACTGCTCATCTCATTTTGTTAGAATTCCATCCCTATTCATCCTGATACCAGTTAGGTCACGGGTGTCAAACTCACCGCTTCACGTTGCTGTCATGTGATGCAGGGGTGGGTTTTAACTTACCTCGCTGCCAGTTTGCTTCCTCCCATGCCGCGTGGCGTGCCGCGTGGGCGAATGCAGTGCATTGCACAATGCCAAAAAAATCTGGAAAAAAAACAAACCAAAAACAAGATGGCGACTACATGCACAGTGCCAGAAACTCAGCTTCTGCACATGCTCAGAAGAAAAAAATAAATACAAAAAATCCCCCCAAAAAAGCCAAAAGCAAGATGGCGACCGCATGCACAGTGCCAGAAACTCGGCTTTTGCACATGCTCAGAAAAAAAATAAAAAATAAAAAAATTCAAAAAAGAATTCAATTTTTTTTAAAAAAGCCGAAAACAAGATGGCAACTGCATGGACAGTGCCGGAAACTCGGCTTCTGCACATGCTCAGAAGAAGAAAAATTTCACAAAAAAAAATGGTGGCGCCCACGGACCGAACCGGTTCCGTGATGTCATCATGATGTCACCAGCGGATCGCTACCAGTTCGGGCGCGGTGGAACACACCTCTGATGTGATGTTTTGCTATGTTTTTCCCATTCGCGGAGCTGGGGTGAGCGTGGCCTACCTGTGATGCATCTGGCCCGCGGGTCGCCAGTTTGACACCCCTGAGTTAGGTAAAATATATATTGTAGGTAGGTAGGTAGGTAGGTAGGTATGTAAATAGATAGATAGATAGATAGATAGATAGATAGATAGATAGATAGATAGATAGATAGATAGATAGATAGATAGATAGATAGATAGATAGATAGATAGATAGATAATCAAAATATATCATCTGATATCAGTTAAGTAAAATGTCAAACGATATCAGTTTTGTTAGCAACTAGTGTCATAGTTATCATGGCCAAGAAAGGAAGCTTATGATGAGGAAGAAATGGAGGTATAAATTGTCCTTATCTCAGATTCTAGTACATATAAATGTTACTGCATGCCATTCCTTGTGTAGGATCTGCCCTGCTTCTCAAATTATGCTTCATTTACAATGTGTACTTTTTTGAATGAGCACAATGTATCCTTGCTTAAAATGACTTTGTGACAGACACTATGACGTTTTGCCACAAAAACAAGTTTCCCCTACATTTCTATATGTTGTGAGTGGTTTAAATGATGGACTTCATATAGAAGAAAAATATATGTTCAAAAAAAGATTTATGTAAGAACTCATAAAGCAAAACAGATGTTATGGGTTCTATAAAAAAATTACAAGCCTACATCCATATATCTTTAAAGTAAGATCATAAGAAAAACCTTTGTTTTAAACAAATGGTTTAAGCCAGAAAAGCTGTCACAGCTGGCTAGAAAGAGATTACTCCCATATATCTATCCTGAAGAAAAACACCTGGATTTAGAGACTTAATGACAACATATTTTGAAAAGAACAAGAGGGTGCTTGAAGAATTTCAGAAGGTGTTTCCTTAGACTACTATTGATACCTTATGCTTCCTTGACAAATTTTGCAGAATGACCTTTATTACATTATTCTATACACCTGTAGACCAGCGGTTCTCAAACTGGGGGTCGTGATCCCTTTGGGGGTTGAATGACCCTTTCACAGGGGTCAGGAGACTTCGCCCGGATGCCACTATTTGAGTTCTTTTACCCTCTGTGTATGCACAGAACGCTTTGCGCATACACAGAGGATAAAAGAACTCAAATGGTGGCGGCGGGGCGGTGGTTGCGGTGGTGGGCACGGCGGCGGGGTGGGTCACGGCAGGGGCATGGGGGCGAGTTGCCGGTCGCGGCATTAGAAAGGTTGACAACTACTGCTGTAGACTATAATTTTGGAGAAAAGAGGTGTTGATTTATTCCATTTACAAATATAATTTGTTCAATGTTTCTTATATTCTTGTGTTGTTTCAAGACAGACAACAATATTATGTTTATTATAAAAAGTTAACAACCAATAATTGTATTTGCCCAAAGGAAATCTATCCATTGTTTCTGATTTTTCTCTTTTGCCTAGAACACATGCAATCGTCAGCTGCTTTTATCTGGCTATTGGACTAAATTTAAAAAATCAGCTCAGGATTTTCATCAAAGACCGAGTCAGTTAGGATTATTTAAGGAATAGGGGGGAGAGTTTAAGAAGTTTAAGATGGTGGCTGTGATTATGCAATTAAAACCATTGTCTTGATTTTCTATATGCCTTCTACAGAAGCTTCTGAAGCTAATGATCTATCCATTATAAAATGTAGGTGGAGCAAAGAACCTATAGTCCAAGTGATACTGAACTACAATTCCCAGCATTACTCTAACATGTTAGCCATATTAGAACCTGCTAGTTCAGCAACATCTGGGCTTACTACATTAAAAATCAGCTTTCAATTAATTCGGAATAATTGGACAAATATATTTTGGACAAATACATTTAGTTGCCTTCAACGAGATGGGCAGCATACAAGTTTGATAAATATTCATGTATTACATCTATAACAATAGTGCACCTAAATCTGAACATAAGCTGAAAGAAAACGATAGCTTTTAAAGTTTTTAATCTCTTGATTTGAAATACAGGCTAGAATGAGATCTGAAATCTCCACTCTTGAACAATATGCTAATAAATAATGGTTCCAGAAGAAAAGTGTAACATTGGAAAGTTCCAGTTATAAAAATGCTCCTGCTCATAAAGAAATAAAACCAGTCAGCTCCATCAACATTATTTCAACTTACTGAGAGCAGTCATTTTAGAACTCCCTTGGAATCTTATTTATGACCTCACACAAGAATGCAAACTGCTTCTTTGATGTCACAGCTGAATCTTTCCATTATTCACAGGTTTGTGGATTAACAGGAGGTAAGCATGGAAAGAGACTACCTACTTACCTCTAAAGCATATGAGTTATGGACAAAATTTCGAGACACATAATTACGGTTGAAATGAAATGAAGTTTCATAAGAAATTAAATGAAGTTATGTGATTAGATTCTAAACCTCCCAACCCCTTGAGCTGAGATACCCTTTTAACTTCTTCATCTCATGATAGACTTTAAAAAGTGTGAGTTTTTACTGCATACTAAAATCTTTACAGGATTAATTGAAACAGCCTTCAATGAAATACTGCTCCGAAAATTATAATTGGTAGGGAAAATAAAGAGTTATTTAGGAATGGGTATAGATAAAAATCTTCAAATCAAATCCTATGTGAGAAAAAAAGGGTCTTTCAATGTTCCTGTAAAATACAGTGATGTATTCCAATTATTGTTATAGCCGAAAGAAGATCAGATTCATTTTGTTACCACCTAGAAAATAATATAGAAACTTTGTAAATGATTTAAAGATGGATTGAGCTATGCACATTTCTTAGCCTTCAGCTCATTTAAGCTCTCATGTGCAAACATAATGGCTGAGCTCATTAAACACTGATTTAAATATCTGCTAGGTTAAATCAATGGGCATGTTTAACCTGTGGAAAACTGTGACTTGCTTTCATTGCAAGTGCACTTTCGAGATGGATAGGAAGGCACCAAAGAATCTAATTTCCCTGCGTGCCCTTCAGAACATTGAAATCTTTTGTAGGGCAGGAAAAAATTGCAAATGGGATTAAACAAAGAAAGTATCCTGGAAAAAGTTATGAGATAATGTTTATAGGCATGGGTAAAACTATTTTAAATAAATGAGCTATATACCATAAATAGATTTATGCACACCTGATGGAAAAATGGAAATCTATAATATGCTATTTGGATTGCTTTGCATTCAGTAACCACCATTTCCATGGATGATTGAACTGAGCGCTGGAAAGCTAAGAACAATGAAGGAAAGAGCAACAACAAATGGAAATATGAAATTAATTTAGAGTTAACAACGGCTGTATATTTTTCTGCTTTGCAAGTAATGATCGAGAATTGAATCCAGAAACATTCCTTGGTTGAAGTAGCAGGACTTAATTTCATGAAACACAAACACAAACACACAGAGAGACTTACTTTTTAGACGCTAACAAGCCTTCTGGTTTGACCACATTGTTCTCCTTCTCTATTTCACGAGGGAGTCCTACTGTGAAATCTTTATATCACTTAAATATTCCTCACTTATGTGAGGTTCACACTTAACTCTGGGAGAAGAGTCCATCAATAGAATATTGTCACTTATGACCTTCTCAACTAGATGGCTTAAAAAGTGACATTTTAAAATCTCTCCCCGTGGAGCAATTGTATTCTTTTCTAAAATGATGTTGCTTTCTTCTCTTTTTAATATTGCGACGCTATTTAGGAGCATTTCACAATTGGGCGGCTTAGAAATTTGATAAATAAATTCAGCACCAGATATTCCCATCCTATTCTCTCACAATTTCCAAAATAATTGTTAGTTAAACAAGTTTGGTTGTAAGAAAGACTTATAGCTACAGGATCAACTCTTCTCCCAGATCTCTACTAAGGACTCAGTCCAGGGATTAATTTTGTGCAATTGATATAAAGTTTATATTGTTCCAACCCCATATAGAATAGCAGTCATAATCCTTTCAACACTCCTATTCAATTGGGATGAATAGACAAAGATGTTAAATATCCTGGAGGCTCCAATATGGAAAACCTTTGAGACTAGGCAATACATTGTTATATCCAATGTCCGGGCTTTTAGAGCTGTTCTGATTTCTAAATAAATTATTTTATTTTGATATTTTTTGTCCATCTTAAAGCTGGTCAGGATGAAAAAGGAGAATAATGTAGAAGCGAATGTAACGATACATGAAAAGGCCTACAGCAAAAAAATGAGGTACAAATTAATGACGAGACAAACAAAAAATGGAATTTCTCCATGGCAGAAAATTGAGAATAAAAAGGTATGAGATATGTTCTCTAATTCAGTATTAGAAGAAGAAGGTCTTAATTTTTTTTAAATTTCTCTACCAGCATTTTAAACATTTATTTGTTAGAATTATACTTTGCTTTTCCTTCAGGAGTGTAAGGTAACCTACTTAGCATCCCTTTCTCACAAGTTTTCCCACAACCATCACACTAGTTAGACTGGGTTGAAAGAGAGCAACTGGTGCAAATTCACTTCCTGATCTCCTATGGCTGAGAAAAGCCTGGGGTGTCACGAGGCCAATCTAACAACCCTTCCATTTCTATTCTGACTACTGCTCTCTTGCACCAAATGCTGCATCCTATTTATTGAATTAACTTACTGACACTTATCAACAGACAACAGATGATAGCCTTTTTCAGAATGAGTGACACATATTATATGTTGTTCTGTTTTAATTTTCCAGTGTACTTTCTCTTGTGCTATCTCTCTCTTTCTCTGTCTCTCTTTCTCCAACATTATGAACATAGATGATATTTGCATGATAGAATGCAGGTTGTCTTCAACTTACAACCACAATGGAGCCCAAAATTTAAGTGAGAAATTTGTTAAGTTAGTTTTGCCTCATTTTACGACTTTTCTTGCCACAGTTGTTAAGTGAATCACTGCAGTTGTTAAATTAGTAACTAGGTTGTTAAGTGAATCTGGTTTCCCCATTGACTTTACTTGTCAGAAGGTCACAAAAGGTGATCACGTGATCCCGAGACACTTCAACCGTCATAAATGTGAGTCAGTTGTCAAGCATCCAAATGTAAACCATGTGACCACTGGGATGCTGCAATGGCCATAAATGGAAATGGACATAAGTCCCTTTGTTCAGTGCCATTGTAACTTCAAACAGTCACTAAGTGAACTGTTGTAAGTCAAGGACTACCTGTAGATCATATGTTGATACCACTCAGCTTCCAATCAATAGAATATTTAGGATTCCACTGAAGAGAAATAACTGCACCAATAGTACAGGATATTGCAAGTAAAGCATTCTAGATTCTGTGATTCCTGATAAAAGCTGAAGTAAAGTTGGCTTTTTAATCAACTAATGTTGGAGCCTTCATCCATACCAGTGAACCAAGTCATTTCTGCATTTATAGGAAGGCACTCATCATTAAACTAAACTAGATCTCCCAATGGCTTCTAAGGGGAGAGTGATACCTAAACTCATTTTCCATCCCACTTCACACTTAAAATAATAATAATAATAATAATAATAATAATAATAATAATAATAATAATAATAATAATAATAATAATAATAATAATAATAATAATAATAATAATAATAATAATAATAATAATAATAATAATAATAATAATAATAATAATAATAATACATTACAGATTTTTGTCTTCATTTGTCAATATCTTCTAGAATGGCATCCACAGTCTTCAGGAAAGAAATGAAAGCCCTCCAACATTAATCCATCCAGAAACTTCAAAACCCCTACCACTATCAACTGAAGACGGTGCTGAGGAGTTCAATATTGAGTTGACACAATTTAATGATCTGGTGATCAGGTGCAACCCAACAACCTGTTCTGAATACATGCCTTATTATAGAACTGATACCAATCTTGTGGAAAGCCCTTCCTGTATAAACTCAGAAGTGAACCAGAACAGCCCAGAGGGAGAAGATAGAGTTCAAAGCAATTGCTGTGTTTTTAAGTTAAAATACAAAGAAGAGTCCACAAATGGAAGAGACCTCGACAGTGAATATTTCCCATATTATCGAACATATGAAGAACATTTGACCTGTTCAAATCCCTCTGAAGAAATTAAAAGTAGAGAACAAAATGAAGAGGCTAACACTAACAGTGATGAAAAAATAAGGAGTGAAGCTGTCTCTAATGCTGAGACTGAATATGCTAATACAGTAAGTTGCACGAGAATGGCAAAACTTATTTATATTTGATCCAATGGTGTAACTTTCCCAATGTGGTGATCTTCAGATGTGTTGCAACTAAATTTATTATTAAATTTATTCTAGAATTTACAGCCAGCAAAATTGCAAAATTGTATTACATCTGCTTTTTTCAAAGAAAAAAAATGAAAATTACCAATATGGAAAGTGTACTTTCTATTCACTTGGGGAATTGGAATTAAGGCATTTAATTATTTTTACAGATAATTCTTCATTTTCAAATTTGGCAGTCATGACAATATTTTATATTTTTATAACTATCACAAATTATTTCAATTCATTTAAAAAATTGAGCAGTCTTCTTCCAACATGGGTTAGACACCTATAGTTTGGTGATCCTACTCTTTCTATAGATGTTTTGAAAGACTGCCCCATTTTAATTTTAAAACACATTTTAGGAACTAGTTGTTAGTTCACATGAAACCCATTTTGACAATTTGTCCATTTTTTGTTTTTAGGACTTTCAAGAAAGCAGTATAACAAATGAAGATACTGGCCAATGCCTTGAGAATTTTGATTTCACTGAAACCCTTTTATCCACTAATTCCACAATAGATTCTGGTGATTCTGAGAATTTTCTCTTAGAAGAAATATTAAGCCGGAATCAATTACCTCCTTCTTCCAATGGCTATTTTCCATACTATCGGACATATGGTAAATTAATTGTTACTCCAAAACACTCAATTAACTTCAGCCCTAGTGGCAATATACTGGGATAGTTTGGGATGAAAAGGGAAGATATTAGAAAGGGAAGCAATTCCAGCTGTCCAGTGTGTTGACTCCAGTGAGACAGAAGTCACAGGCAGTGTTTTAAAGATGTTTGCCTTATTACAGGCCTAATTATAATTAATATTTAAATCTTCATATATGAAATTGTTATAGAATCTCAGGGAATGTTTTTTAAAGAACTTAGAGAGACATATGAGTTTTATCTTGCATGATCTTGATCTCAAAATGGAGGATCTTTTGCAGAACAGACTGGAACGGACAACAGTGAAAATGAAAAAAAAATGCACTTCCTTTATCAGAGACTAT
Source organism: Diadophis punctatus similis (assembly GCA_023053685.1). NCBI lineage: Eukaryota > Metazoa > Chordata > Lepidosauria > Squamata > Dipsadidae > Diadophis > Diadophis punctatus. The sequence continues at coordinate 172,029,106 of JALIGW010000002.1, forward strand.
AGAAGGCAAAATATCAGTTAACAAGAGAGAGAGGTTTGTTGTCCTGATTGGGCATGTTTTCAGATAAGGATGATTTTGGGGTTTTTTTAATTGTTTAAAATAATATGAGATTCCAGATTGAAAGATTCCTTTCCTCTATATACACTCCATCCATGGAAAGGAAAGATACTGTAACATGTTTTTTTAAAAAATAATAATAACAATAGAGTCCTAATGTAAAAGATGGAAAGTGAGATGCTGTAGATGAAAACGAACGTGCAATACATAATTCAGCAGCAACTGATTTTATTTTTGCATCATAATCTACATTATTTAATCTCATATATCATCAATTCCACCAGAAATGGTCCCTCAAAGCCTATCTTTCTCTGTAAGCCCAATTCCACCAAATAAAAAGGAAACCAAAAAGAATTCTCTGTACATCAGCTACTTATTTTTGCTGACAAAAAGTCTCTGCTTCCATAGATTTTTGAAGGGTTTTTTTCTATTTATTTTAATTTTGGCTATCACAAAGGGAATTAACTTTTGGGGAAAGGGATCTGGTTTAGCTCCTGACACTCAACCAGAGGCTTGTCTAAGTCTCCCAATTTTGCTTTTCCATCAACAGTTAGTACCTGGAGTAAGTGTATCCAACTGTATCCTTTAGGGCAGTATTCAAACTTGGGCTTCCTACAATTCCCCAAATGGCCAGAATTGAGAATTTTGAAGATTGAAGCTCACACATTTGATGTTGAGGAAATCATGCTCAGTAGAAGAAAGAAGGCTTTTCATTACATTTTTCTTGGCATTTGTTTAGCTGAGTTTTATCCCTGGGATTTGCAAAATGTCCAGAGGAAATTTGGTGGGGATTCTAATAAGGAGGTGAGACTGAAAAGATATCGGTAGTCCTCAACTTTTAAACCACTCATTTAGTGACCGTTCAAAGTTACAAAGGCATTGAAAAAGTGGCTTCTGAACATTTTCACACTTACAACTGTTGCAGCATCCCCATGGTGACAGGATCAGACTTTGGACACTTGGCAACTGGAACGTATTTATGACGGTTGCAGTGTCCCAGGATCATGTGATCACCTTTTGCGACCTTCTGACAAGCAAAGTCAATGGAAAAGTCAGGTTCACTTAAAAACTATATTACTAACTTAACAACTACAGTGATCCTGTCAGGCCTGGAAGCCATCTTGGGCATTGGATCTTCAGGCCTGCCACATTTAGTGCTGTGGGAAACTGGGAGGGGGGACTGTATGGAGCTGGGGAGATATATAGAGATATATAGTCAAAATAACATTCCTTTCTCCAAGAGTCAAGGCCACTCTGCCCTGCACCTGGTGTGGCGTGACTGGGAGGCACCTCCAGTTGGGACTGTGCCTTGATTGGACCATGTGATGGACATGTGGGTGCTGGGGCAGGGGCTTGGACTTTCTTTTGGGTGGGGAAAACCTGGAAGCTTTCAGATTCAGGTTTTCCCAGATGTGCCAATATGACATCTCTAATAAAGTGGAGCTTTGAGGAATGCCTAGCCTCAGAGTCTTCTTTCGTGGGGGTGTTACTTGGAACCCTGACAGATTCACTTAACAACTATGGCAACAAAGATTGTAAAATGGGGCAAAATTCACTTAACTGCCTTGCCTAGCAATGGAAATTGTGGGCTCAATTGTGGTCGTAAGTTGAGGACAATTTATCACCCTCACTTTAGGCTGATAAATATCTATATTCATCCTTCCCTTTAGATTATTCTCATAGGGTAGGGTGGAAACAAATGTATTCTCTCATCTTCAGCTTCTATAGGCTGTCCGTCTGCTTCAGTTTACTAAAACCCAAGTAAAGTCATGATCTCATGCCTTGATCACATTCAGAAATGGCAATGAGGGGAAAGTTCTTTTGGGAAGTCTAAGTCAGGTGCAGTGCTGCACAATTGAGGCTGATCCTGAGTTGGAGCACCTGCAAGTGATATATGGAAATCTTCCCTAGGGATTGTGATGACCTGGGACAAGGCACAAAGGCCACACAGCCAGCCAAGAGTTCAAACTCTCCTTTAATGCTCCAAATTTCCCCCAATGCTCCCACATTCTTGGCAAGTCCTAGAACAAAGCGCACACACACCTACATGGCAGCCTCTGGCTGCGCGCAGTCCAGCAAAGCAAAGGAACAGGGAAATGAGTCCATGAAGCAAGGAACAAACAATGAGTCCATGAAGCAAGGAAGAAGCACTGAGTCTATGAAGTAAGGAACAAGGCACTGAGTCCATGAAGTAAGGAACAAGGTACTGAGTCCACGAAGCAAGGAAGAAGCAACCAGTCCTGCAAACTCCAAATGTCTGCAACAGCACACAAAACTCTACCAATTCAGCATTTGTTCCCAACAAACGCTCCTCCCCACAGCATCTCCTTATATCTCAGTCCCCAGGTGTGCCTTGTGAAGTGGGGTGGGGCACTCTCCTCCCGAGTAGTCGGGTTAGCCTGCACTGTTCCTGCCTTCTCTCCACTCTCCATGCTTGGGGATCAGGAGGGGGTGGTCCTTGCTCATCGCCTGAGCCTCGTCGCTCCTCATTTCCACTGCTTGCCCTCTCTCGGTCATCCTGCCTCCCTGCTAACAAGCCATCCCAATCCTTAGGGGCCTGGGCTGTCTCGTCCTGCTCCTCCCCATATTCCTCCAAAGCCAACAAAGCCACCTCCTCGATCTCTGTTGGCTCCAGCTCCGGCTTGTCCTCCTCCACAGATTCAGGCTCTGACAGGGGCATGACAGGGATTTTATAACCCTCAAATGTTCCTTTCCCTTCCTTTTCACTAAGCAGGATGTAGCAACAACTCCCCACCCCACCCCTTTTAACATATGTGTTGGTCATGTTGAAGAATGGAGATATTGCTTTTCCTCTTGCTGATTAACCTTGTTCAGAGTGTTTTTTTTAACCTACCTCACCCTGCTTTTGGAGTCTACCTGAAGACTTGAAGTTAAGGGAATACTGTCCTTGCTAACATTTAATTTATTTATTTATTTATTTGTGAGATTTATATACCGCCTCACAGTGCAAGCACTCTCTAAGCGGTTTACACCAGTAAGCAATGTATTTTTATATTGCCAACAATCTGGGTCCTCCTTTTACCTACCTCGGAAGGATGGAAGGCTGAGTCAACCTTGAGCCGGTGAGATTTGAACCGCTGACCTGTGGATCAGTGTCAGCTAAAGTGGCCTGCAGTACCTGCCTCTAACCGCTGCACCACCTCGGCTCAAGTTATCACAGATAACTGGCAGAATGTGCTGGAGTAATTGAGAGTTAACTGCATCTCATTTGGATCTCCATTGGGACTTTGAATCAGATTTCAAAGATGGGGTGGAAAAATCACACTTGTGGCATATGTTGCCCTTGGGATAGAGGCTTCAATCCGGACACCAATTTGGACACCAAAGCACCAAGAGGTGCTTTCATTTGTTTAGAACCTGAGTTGCTAGGTACATGGAGAGAGGAGGAGGGCTAGCTTATGCAAGCACAATCTTTCTAGCAATGTCTGCCAAGCTTTCTACTTTCTGGGGATAAGCTCAGATTGTTCTCGTGGAAGCTGCAATCCATTGTGTGAAGAGCTCTGCCCAAATTTAAATCCTTACTATATACATTCGCTGTTGATGTTCTGTTGTAGAGTTTGGGCTTACTTTCCCACACCTTTGAAACATTAATTTTGGTAGCTACTATTTTCATTTTAGGGCAGGACAGGACATGACTTCTTCCCCTTCTGGATTGCTTAACTCTATCCTTAAATTCAACTCCTCTTTCCATTCCTTTTTCTGCTATTTCAACTCCTATTTGAAAAGTAAGGATTCTTCATTGCCACATTTGTCAATGGAATGAGTTCCAAGGTTCAGACATTTGGGAAAATTTAAAAAAAAATGGTCCCAGAAATAATTATATTTTAATACAAAGTATAAAAATAAAATATTTATACTTTAAGAAAACTATAAAGTTCATACTCTGCAAAATTAGTCCTATTTACTAATTTAACTATTATCAAACAGCTTAAGAAGTCCAAATCAGCTTGCATCTGGTTTGCAAACTATCCTGCCATCCAAATATTATCTTTGGAATAACCTCTGCGTAAAATTTCATTGTGTGCTGTAAACAAATCATTTTCTGGGCACACACAATATGTACAAGTAGTTTTAAAGTGCTTGCCCATCCTTATAAAAGAAAACATGAAGGGGGGTTTGAGCCAATATTGTTAACTAGTTGTTTTCAATTATTGATTCCGTACCCCTTAGAGCTGCTCCAAAATCCATCATACAGATGAGCTAGAAAAGCAAATAGTGCCTATTCTCACAATATATTTCAAGGAGCTAATCATTCGTGCTTTTATTACAAGTACACCCTTTTTAGTAACCCTTTGTCGTTTACAATATTTGAACCCTTCCTACAAAATCTGCATAGCTTCAAATACATCAGGACAACCTTTGAAAAAAATTGAAACCTATGTGAAGACTGTACTGTATCAGGGCAGCCCACCAAGATTCATTATGATTTATGAGAAAGATTGTGCAAACCAATGTTTGGTAATGAATACATCAGCCAATTGATAAAAAGTCTACCTCTGTTCAATAATCTTACAGAAGTGTCTTGTTTTAACTAATCAAGAAATGCCTATGCTATGATGGAAAGTGACGATGATCTTGGAAGACATGGAGGAAGGATTAGAGATTCTGTCTAGGGAATGATTAGATAAAAGGGAGTGGAGACCACAATTTAGTAATGAACAGAAAAAGAAAGTTACAAAGGACTCATTCTAACTACCAGGCAATAAAAAGAGACAGGGGAGACTTATACTTTCAGACTTGCAAGATTCTGTTAATGTAACCTCATAATAAAGTTTGTTTGTTTGTTTAGTTTGTCAAGCATGTATGAGAAAATGATTATAAGTATGAACATAACATATAAATATATAAGTATAAACAGGTAAATTATATGATAAGAAATGAGTATGAATAATGGGAACAGTAGGACAGGGACGGTAGGCATGCTGGTGCGCTTATGCATGCCCCCTTACAGACCTCTTAGGAATGGGGTGAGGTCCACGGTAGACAGATACCATGTCACCTCTTGATTGGACTACTGTAACACGCTCGACATGGGGCTACCCTTGAAAAGTATCCAGAGACTGCAACTGGTGCAAAATGCAGCTGCGTGAGCTGTGGTGGGTGTCTCTAGATACACCCATGTAACACCCATACTCCGCCAGCTGCATTGGTTGCCCATTGGTCTCCGGGTGCAATTCAAGGTGTTGATTATCATCTTTAAAGCCCTACATGGCATAGGACCAGGTTATCTTCGGGACCGCATCCTACCTCACACATCCCTACGACCAGTTAGGTCCCACAGATTCAGTCTCCTCCAGGTCCCTTCAACCAAACAATGCCGGTTGGTGGGACCGCAGGGGAGGGCCTTCTCTGTGGGAGCCCCGTCTCTCTGGAACCAACTCCCTCCAGAGATCAGGATTATCCCCACCCTACTGGCCTTCCGTAAAGCCGTGAAAACATGGCTCTTCCTGCAGGTGGGGTGAATTAAGATCTATCCCCCACGTGTGAATGTTGATCTGTTTTTAAATTTTTAAAATTTTAAAAATTTTTAAAATTTTAAAAATTTTAAAATTTTTTAAAATTTTTAAAATTTTTAAAATTTTAAATTTTTTTAAAATTTTTAAAATTTTTAAAATTTTTAAAATTTTTAAAATTTTTAAAATTTTTAAAATTTTTAAAATTTTTAAAATTTTTAAAATTTTTAAAATTTTGTAATGTTTTTAAAATTTTGTAATGTTTTTAATTATTGGTATCGTTTTTATAGACTGCTTTGAATTATGTTGTACGCCGCCCTGAGTGCCACGGGAGTTGGGCGGCATGTAAAAGTGACTAAATAAATAAATAAATAAACAAACAAACAAACAAACAAACAAACAAACAAACAAACTTGTCGGGTTTCCTGTCTGGTCCACTTGAGAGGCTGACACATTCTTATCAATAGTATTTAATGCTATTGACATTCTTAATATCATATAATCAATCAATCAATCAATCAATCAATCAATCAATCAATCAATAGTACCTATGTTTCCCTGAAAATAAGACCCTGTTTTATATTTATATTTTTCTGAAATAAGCGTTTGGCCTTATTGCCATGCACTCAAAAGCCTGATTGGGCTTATTATCAGAGGATGTCTTATTTTGGGGGAAACAGGGTATATGCATGACCTGCTTTGAAATAATAGCAGCAGCAACAATAATTTATTATCATTGTAAGTATTGCAATTACCGTAAGCACTGAGATTGGGTGGAATGTGCAAAATGCAGTAGAAACATACAGTTTAAAAGAAAGGCAACAATTTTCATTGCTACTAGGAAGAATAAAGAATTGGAGCATACCTTAACCCCCTGCCTAAAAATATCATCTCTTTGAGAATGAACTAAAACTTGACAAAACATATAGATAGCCTTTCTCCCCCAATATTAAATGTCTTTATCCTGGCATTTGAATAGCATCATCATTTATGTTAAACATAATTTATGTTATGTTAAATGGGCACTAGAAAATTAAGTTAGTTTGTTTTCCTTAACACAGTGATCAGCAAGATCATTTAGCAATGATAGCAAGAGCCGAAGGTTCAACCTCTTCACTTTCAGCAACCTTGCATTTGTAGAGCCAAAGTTCTCAACTTCTCTCTCCTTGTTTACTGTATGTATTTACAAAACCTTTTAAAGAATTGGCAGTCCTGATCAAAAGAATTGGCAGAAGTCAACTGGTAGGGCTGCAGCCCTGGGTCTTTGGGGCTGGATTCCAAGACCAAGCTCATCTAATGAATTTCTTTGCAGAATTTCTTCACCAGCTTTCTATGATCAAAGGCAGATTAAACAGTTTCGGAGGGGGTTTAAACTACATTTATTTACCTAGGCATTTTAATTAGTCTAGCGGTAAATGTTTTTAACTGTTTTAATATTTACTGTGGTGTAATATGTGGAATCATTTGAATGTTTTAATATTTGGTTTAAAGTGCACTTTTGTTTTAATTGCTTTTCTGGAAGCACCCTTGAGCCAGTAAGGGCATACATATGTTCAAAAGAAAGCAACCAACCAACCAACCAACCTGTTCTCTCAATTGTAGTAGGAGTGATATCAATATAAACAGAGGAGGCGACTCCGCTTCTCACTTCTCCAGGTTTGTTATAGTTGAAGACCATTTTCAATGCTCAACTCTTGATGTATTAAATGCAAGGACTGAGGGGTCTGAAACCAAAGGAGAATTATTTATGTAATCAGAGACTCAGAGTCCATCAATCCCATTGAGAGAAATGC
>JALIGW010000002.1:172641429-172828929 GCA_023053685.1 Diadophis punctatus similis
TTCATATAAAATGGGAAGTTCAATGCTATAGAGCAGTGGTGGCGAACCTATGGCACGCGTGCCACAGGTGGCACTCGGAGCCATATCTGCCGGCACGCGAGCCGTTGCCCTAGCTCAGCTCCAGCACGCATGCGCGTGCTGGCCAGCTGATTTTCGGCTCTGGGAGGGCATTTTAGGTTTCCGGAGGGCTGGCAGGGGGCATTTTCGCCCTCCCTGGGCTCCAGGGAAGCCTCTGGAGCCTGGGGAGGGTGAAAAACGGGCCTACCAGGCCCACCAGAAGTCGGGAATCAGGCCGTTTCCGGCCTCCCCAGGAATTGAATTATGGGTGTGGGCACTCACACGTGTGTGATAGCGTGCGCGCACGCGCTTTCGGCACCCGAGGGAAAAAAGGTTCTCCATCACTGCTATAGAGCAATGTCAGCTCCAAGCAGTATTTTTATTTACAACAATATCTCTAGACCCCAATGTTGGATGGCTGCAGTTCAGTGCTTTTAGTAGAAGTGTTCCTGTCTGCCGAGGGGGGAAAAATAGAAGAAAGGTAAACTGGAATTATAGAGAATACGCAGGGAGTCTTGAGCAGATTCATCAGTCAGCCTTTTGAGACAATGATCTTTTATGATTGTGACTGAGTGAAGAAGCTCCCCCATGGCAGCCTTTTGTGAAAGTATCCACAATGTGCTTTCAAAAGTCCAAATGTTTCCAACAGTCCCCAAACACCGGGAGGAAATCCTTAAAACAACATTTTTATTCTATGCACTAGGGAATTTTTTTAAAAGAAACCCTATACTGAAGAATTATTACAGCATATATATATTTTTGTTGGAATGATGTCTTAACTGAATGCAATGGCTCTTATTGCTCATATTGCCACTATATTAGCAAACTTACCTCCATGTGCTAATAGTGCTATTAATCATTCCTCATTGCATTTATTGCTCCCCCCCAATCTTTCTTATCTCTAATCATTTTCTTTGGGTGCACTTTGAAAAGGATCATTTTGGACAGGGGTGGGTTCCTAATTTTTTTTGCTACCACTCTGTGGACGTGGCTTATTTTGTGGGTGTGGCTTGACAGCCATGTGACCGGGTGGGCGTGGGCCTCAGGAGTTTGGCAGCAGCCAGAGAAGTGGGGGGGCATTGCCCACCCACAACGCAGCCCCCCGCAGCGGAAGCAGCAAGACCGCAGCAGCGGTTCTTCTAGGAGGCTCTGTCCGGCCTGAATACTTCTCCCCATTCGATGATCCTAGGCTCCTGCCGCCCGTTCCCCCTCCCCTCAGCAGCTCAAGATGCCTCGAATAAGTGAAAATGCCTGGGATCATCACAGTGCGTTCGTGGCTTCTCAGACTGCTGAAGGGAGGGGAACTGAGATAGATCCTGCCGCCCATTCCCCCTCCCCTCAGCAGCTCAAGAAGCCTCGAACGTGCAAAAATGCCTAGGATAATCACCGCGTGTTCGTGGCTTCTCGGACTGCTGAAGGGAGGGGAACTGAGATAGATCCTGCCACCCATTCCCCCTCCCCTCAGCAGCTCAAGAAGCCTCGAACGTGCAAAAATGCCTAGGATCATCACCGCGTGTTCGTGGCTTCTTGGACTGCTGAAGGGAGGGGAACTGAGATAGATCCTGCCACCCATTCCCCCTCCCCTCAGCAGCTCGGGAAGCCTCAAACATGCAAAAATGCCTAGGATCATCACCGCGCATTTGTGGCTTCTCGGACTGCTGAAGGGAGGGGAATGGAGATAGCTCCTGCCGCCCATTCTTTCAGCGTCTCATGCGCTCCCTCAACCATCCTCCCCTGCTTGGACTCACTGTGGGGTAGGAAGGCTATGCATGTGTAGTGCCAGAAGCTCAGCTTCTGGGCATGCGCAGAAGAAAAAAAAACATTTTTTTTAAAAAAAAATGGCGGTGCAACCGACCGCACCGGTACTGTGATGTCACCAGCGGGCCGCTACCGGTGCTATAGAGTGGACCGCACTGGTAGGAACCCACCACTGATTCTGGAGAAGCTGGAGTCCACGGGTAATATAAACTACTTAAACACAATTACTTTATAGTCTAGTGTTGAAAGTATATGATGAGCCATTGTCATACATGGGCAATAGATTTATTCAACTAAAGCAACTTGTAACACTAACGCAGTTTATCAACTGAAGAAAGCAACCGGGTCATGTTCAAGATTGTTAGAATACCGCTGAAGGTATTTAGGACTGCAAATCTGTCGACTTTTAACATTGTGTCCCAGAGTTTGTGCGAATCCCTATGTCTCTTGATATTATATTGCAAGGCAATGCTTGCAGAGATCTCAGCTAAGAGGCACATTGATCTTAATTGTATCACTTCAGCTGCATGTGCACAGAGAATTTCCTGCCCAAAGAAAACTAGCTTGGTCTGAGAAAAAGAATCTAAATAGTCACATTGGCTCAGACCAAGGTCTACAGCCCAGCTTTTACTTTCTCATAGTGGCTAACGAGATACCTCTGAATGTGCACAGCAGTAGATGGATATGTGGCCCTCTCCTAAAGAGCTTCTCCTGCAATTCGGAGACCTGTGTCCCCAACCCTAAGGTAATATCTGAACCTCAAGATGAAAAGTTCTTGATACTCTTGTTTTCCAGGAATGTCTTCAATCCCTTTTAAAACCCCATTTAAATAGCTAACCATCACCTTACCTTATTATAATGAATTCCACACTTATAGATGGGCTATGCCTACACTTTTCCTAGATGTTAGAATACCTTGGATGGAAAAGCATTCACTCATGTGAGTTTCTGCATATTACTCCAAAGTACTGTAGTGCAACAAGGGTCTATGGAATGTGTAATTTGCAGGTTGTGATGATAATAGATAATATATACTATGAAAATGAGTGCAAACAGAAAGCAACAAATAACACTGATCATACAAGGGCCGGGTTTTCTAACAAAAACTTCAAATTGCAAAAAGAACTGGGGTAGCTATCATTATTATGGAAAGGTTTGGAATAAATATTATTCTACAGTCTATTTGGTACTCTACTCATCAACTATTTTATACATAATGTGCAGGTTATTTTTAAACATACCTTTTAGTATAAACCATTACTTAGGTTTTTTTTTTAAACACCCACTAATACAATCTCACTTAACTTTATTTACAGCAAGCACAGCTTATAAACATATGTAACACAAATACAATAGTGCTGAAATTTAAACTCTTGTTTCACAAGTCTAGCTGAATACAAATTACATTGTTTATTGCTATAAAAACTCCAATACAATTATTCAGGTAAATCTGAATGGCACTTGTATCTAATTATTCATTTATTTATTATAGCATTTATACTTCAGGGGGGGAAAATCCCAAAGTGGCTTACACAATAATAAAAAGTAGTTTTTCCTTACCTTTTGATGTTCAACTTGAGCAAAAGAGAAAAGGAGAGAAAAAGGCAAGGAAGAAACTCAGAATCCCTTCCTTAATGCTACACAGGTCTTATAGCACCCAACTGTAATGTAGCTTCACCTTGACTGGACATTACTGCTTTCTTCTCACAATTAGTTGAAATGGGAACTCAAAAGGAGGACAAGTGAAAAACTCCCAATTTTCCAGCTGAGCTCATGTTTCTGCTATGGCTTGATGGGATGAGTGTTGGGAAACATTTGGAGGAATAGCAAAGCTTCTTTACTGTTCAGAAGTAGAGTTGGTCGAAAACCATGTCTCCCCTGGAAGACATACACGTATTGTTTGATGATTTCCAGAGACTCACTGGAAAATGAAAGGTTCTGGGTAGCTCATGCTGCTATATTCCAGCACACCATGTGATCCAGAAATATGAGGCAGCTGGCATTATTACAGCAGTGAAAGCTTTATGGGTTGTTTGCCACAAGATGAAATAGCTAGGAGGAAATTAGGTGCCCAAAGGCCATATCAGACTTTTATCACAAGACCAGATGATATTGTGTTTACAAAGGGAAATACGATTCTACCTTCTGAGATTTGCTTCATGTCGAGTATAATACACATTTACACAGTAGAAAATGCCTTGTTTACTGACACCACTTTGAACTATGCTAGATGGAGGAGACCTTGCGTGCTATAAACATAGTTGCTCAGATGCATTTAATTACAGTTTCTTATGATTATTACATTGTTTATCCAAGTAGCACTGAATTCTTGCCGCATTCTCAGGCTTGGATGAGCTGTGCTCATATTTCAGTACTACCTTAGGTATATTTCACTGAGTATTCTGACTGAATAAGGTCCCTCATTAATTTGATTCCTGCTATCAGGCAGTGAAACTGCTTTATCCAAAGCTATAACAAGGGTCCTTAGTTCAGTTGCCAACATTTCCAGACAGGAAAGAGAAACTCCTAGAGCGCCACCACTGTAATGGTATTAATCCAGGGGGGAAATCCAGCAGGTTCTGGAGAACTGGTAGCAGAAATTTTGAGTAGTTCAGAGAACCGGCAAATACCACCTCTGGCACCAGAGTGGTGTGGGAATGGAGATTTTACAATATCCTTCCCCCAGGAGTGGGGAGGAAATGGGAATTTTGCAGTATCCTTCCCCTGGAGTGGGGTGGGAATGGAGAATTTGCAGTATCCTTCCCCTGCCACGCCCACCAAGCCACACCATGCCCACCAAGCCATGCCCACAAAACCGATAATAAAAAATTTGGATTTCACCACTGTTAATGACACTAGATGGATCAAGGGACTAATTCAATATAGGTTGATTAACTATGTTCCAATGCACATCTGCTAAGAGATTACCTTTCTTTCAAATCAAAGGTACTTAGAACAAAGATTTATCTAGTTGGAAATGGGTGGTATTAAATAGCACTTTACTTATATACCGCTTCATAGTGCTTTACAGCCCTCTCTAAGCGGTTTACAGAGTTCAGCATATTGCCCCCAACAATCTGGGTCCTCATTTTACCGACCTCAGAAGGATGGAAGGCTGAGTCAACCTTGAGCCTAGTGAGATTTGAACAGCTGAACTGCTGAACTAGCAGTCAGCCTGCAGTCGCAGCATTTAACCACTGCACCACTTCAGCTCTTGCACCACTTCAGCTCTTGCACCACAGTGAAGTGCACCACTTCACTCTTAAAACAGTGTTTACAGTTCAACTTCTGTGAGAACATTAAACAATAGTTTAAGAGATGCAGCTATCACCCTCAACTGATACTGTTTAATTGTCTTATGTAAAGTAGGTTGTCATATGCTACTTGGTGAATTGGAAGAACTCATTCTATAATTTTAAAGTCCATTGTGTCCTTTTGACATTGATTTTCTAGGCACAATTGACCAGGTGTCTTAGAGGTTAAACACTGGAAATAATTGCTGCGGTTCTCAGCACTGTCTTGTAAACTTAAATGAAAACCAGTTAGGAAGTCTAGTTGATATGAATAAAACATAACAGATCAAAAATTGTTGAGTGAGAGTCAATAAAGAATATTGAACAGAGCAAAATTACATGTAGAATACAAAATCAATGAGTATGATCTTTGAAAGTTAACATATAAGCTATTGGAATGACCTTCCCCCACCAAGAATTAAGCACCTTACTTTAAGGAACAAGGATTTTATTGCTACAATTCTCGGATTCCCAATTTGCTTCTTACCCCCTAAAACAAAAAGTACCTAACAGTGTTATAGAAATAGGGTTATAAGAGAAAATAATGCATTTGAGCTGTCAATGTTCTGCCTTAGCATTCGCACACACACTGGTTGAGTGCTGCATGTTTTATTCAGAAGCAGGCCTAATAGATTTCACATGCACACATAATCACAAAGTTCAAGAATCTAAGTAACTTGTACCAAAGGAGAAGGAAAAAAAACCCCAAAACTCATTGTCGTATCATAGTTCAATAGTCCAAATACAGTTTATCAGGCAGCTCCAAGCAGCAAAGTGTACTCAGGCAACAGATTTATAAAGAAGTTATAAAGGGTGATGTTTCCTAAAGTAGAGCCACTGGGCAGGTACAGCTTTTAAATGGAGCCCTTTCTTAGTGCAGTCAATCAAGTGTTGGAACATCTCTGCTGTGTGAGAAGCCACCTCCTCTGTAACTCTTAAGGCTGAGACAAGGTCCTGGATCCTGCCCTTCATCTTCTGCTCCCTCCAGCTGTCCTAAGTATTCATTGGCCATCTCAGTTGACTGATTGCTAGACTCCTTAGAAGCCAGTGTTTGTCAGGGGCACCTTGAGCATCTTCTTCCATCTCAAATTCTCTGGGTCTGAGCTGGCCAACACAATCAGAGAAAACAGAATTATGAACTAAATAATCTAATCTCTAGGATCTGCCCTAAATATTAATGGAGACGTTACAAATCTCAAGCTGGGTTGTTCTTGTGAAATCCATCTTTGGAAGCTGATTAGCAAACATTAAGGGGGCCATGAAACCAGGGGGGAAACGGAGAGCTAAAAGATGAAATAGTGATGGACTGAGGAAAGACTTACTCAGAGAAGTCTCTTAGTGTAGGGATGTTTTACTGAAAGTTTTCTTTTATAAAATTCCTCATCTGTAAAATACAGAAACAATTTTAAGTTGAACAACTTGATTGTAAAGGGTACTGGGTGTGAACTATTGGCTGGTGAAACCAAATATCTTATTGTTCCTTGTTTTATTTGTTGCTGAAGGGTCGATTGTGGAATTCTGCCTTTTTATATCAGTATTGACCAAAACAGAAAAATACTATGCCTGGCCTATTATTGAGAAACTCCATTGCCTGTTTATAAAGGATATAGCTCCAGCATTTTCCAAAATGCAGCAGCTTTGAAGTGCAGAATATATACAGTAATTTCTGATGTGATCTTAGTATAACTGTGGTAACAAAACTCCCATTCACTTTTATATAGCTGAGTTGAATCCACTGTTCTATACCACTGTACTTCCAACAGGGTTGTCATGAGAGAAGGAAAGAAATTAATTCTTCGTTTTTCTTTTTTGCCGAAATATGTCTGCCTGTGCTGACACAAATCACAGTTACTGTGACTCAACTCTGTGCTCCACAAGAAAAAAAAATGGTGTGAGTTCAAAGTGTGGGGTGAGAAATCAGCATGACTATTCAAAGGCCTAAAATAGAGGGGTAAATTTTTCCCTGAGGCAATGCCTTGTTTCGACACTTACTTTGAAATCTCAAATTTACAATTAAGCATGGAGTATAACTGCAGTGCACATAGAAAGCTCAAGTCACTTGTCAATTAAAATCTACCCATAGCAAAGATTTATTTCAACCAAAGTCAAGCAACTGAACCTACTTCAAAACCATAGATGAAAATAAGACTGTCCTTGAACTTAGAAAGGGGATCTTCCCTGGCTTGGACTGATGTTGCTGTCATTATACATCTGCATATACCTGATTCCAGGTATATCAGAATGAATTGTCGTCAGAGACTATTTAATAGAGAAGGAACTTCCTCTCTCCATTGTGTTTCCCTTTCATCAAGAAGAAGCTTTGAGACTTTCCAATCCTATGCAGTCTAATTTTTACTTTAAATGCAGCAACTGTCTGGTAGCATTGCAAATGGTAGCATTGCAAATATTGGAACATAGCAGTGTACCAATATCTAAGCGGTTGCCATAAAGAATTTTCCAAAGCACCTGAAGGCAAGACAAGAAGCAACGGATGGAAACTAATCAAGGAGAGAAGCAACCTAGAACTAAGGAGACATTTCCTGATAGTGAGCAAAATGAACCAGTCGAACAGGTTGCCTTCAAAGGTTGTGGGTGATCTATCACTGGAGGTTTTTTAAGAAGAAACTGGAGAGTCATTTGTCTAGAATAGAAGATCTCCCAGGTCCCTTCCAACTCACACCACTGCATGGGGTCTTTTAAATGCCTTTTTGCTTTAATAAACTCGGAGGACTTTTATGTTGCTTGAAGTTGCTTTTTTAGGATGTCTGAGAAAGAGACGTTTATACATGCTTAACAACAATTCTGGCTTCTATTGTTCATGGAATCAATGTGTCTGAATCTGTGTGTGTGTGTGTGTGTGTGTGTGTGTGTGTGTGTGTGTGTGTGTGTGTGTGTGTGTGTGTGTGCGCGCGCGCGCGCGCGCGCGCATGTGTTTTAATCCCACCAACTGTGTCTCCTGCTTATGTACAAAGAACTCTGGATGTAGTTCTTGGCCAAATATAGAAGACTCAGCTTCCCAAAAATCTAACATCCAATCTCCCTGGAGAAGAACCTGATCCAATATCCTTCTTTTCAGAATATTGTTAAGATGGCACCTGATTAGCTGTAACGAATATCACAAGGCCTCAGTAACAAGCCCAGAGAACACAAAGAAACAATAATTCCCCTAATGTACAATTTACAGCTTGAATCGAAGGTCATTTCCACTAGCCACTTTTATTGTCTTCTAGGGTAGTCAAATCATCACTGTGCTAAAATAAGAGTAATGAGGACAGGTTTTAGGCTGGGGGAATGCTATGATGTTGTTGTAAATCACTAGTGGGGAAGTGATTTAGACTAGAGTCAATTTTTTTTGCACCATAATAAAGGGGTTGCAGTCTAGACTAAAGGGCCCATTGATCTCCAGATTCAGAAAAAGTGTAGTGATTCAGGCTCTATGAATCATTTGCATTTTCCTACCAGTCTTCAAAAATTGTTTTGATGTATATACTGTTACTGCATATATTATGGAGCATCCAGAGCAACTAACAGGGAGGTGTTAAAGCACATAAAACCAGGCACAACATTGGAAGCTTAAATCATAAGAGTACTTCTGATTTATTTTGGCCATGTTATGCATGCACATTCATTGAATGAGCCAATGGTGCTGGGAATGGTTAGGGGATCAAGAAGAAGGGAGGGCAAGCAAAAGAATTTGTTGGCTTGATAACATCAAACATCAAAATTGAACATACAACCATTTAAACAAGCTGTGCTTCACAGGGTAGCATGGAGAGCACTTGCCTTTAAAGTCACCAAGAGTTGGTGACATGACTAAATGGTTAGAAACAAGCAAACAAACAAACATGTACTGTCAGACGGTGCAAGTTAATACAGCATTTCAATGCTCGGGCTAAGTTTGGAAAGCTCTCTTTGACAATTTTCCATAGCTTCATCAATTGTACTTAGAAATACTTTCAGAGAATTTCATTTTAATGGGGACTACTGTATAAATCAGTATAAAGTTACACCTCATTTACTTGATACATAAAAGCAGGAATTGTGCAGAATTTATTTACGCCACAGAATAAATAGAAGATTAAATGTTGTTTCAATAGTCTTAGCTACATTGGCATTATAAACCAACCATAAAAATCTTATTGGACCGAGTAAATAAATTTGACAATGAAGGTTGGGCTCTGGAGACAGATCCGGCATAAGGGGAATTTTATTACCAGAACATTTCAGAAATAAACTATTAACCCACTCCTTCTTCTGTTCCCAAAAAGGGACAATACTATGCAGAATAGTAGTTTTGGGAATAACATTTCAGTTTTTAATGGTGCCAGAGTCAATGGATTATGTACAAGAAGGACAGGGAGACTGAAAATAAACTGAATAAATTCTTTAAATCTGTCTTTATTGCAGAAGGTAAAAGACAGATACCTGAGCCTGGTTTTCTTAGGAAGAGAACCAGAAAAATAGAAACAAACCTGGACAACTAGAGAAAATAATATGGGATGCTTGAGATACTACATTGCAACAAATGACCTGGTCCTGATGGTATCTACCCAAACCCTTTAGAGGTCATACAGAAGGGGGGGGTGATGCTACCTCCATATAATATAGCCCAGTCTGAATCCTGACTAAAAGATCTAAATAATCTGCTTCATCCAGGGCACTCTGAAGCCTGGAGCCCACCACTCTTTTGGCTATTTTCCCTAAAAAGGAAAGAGTAGATACTGGAAGGATCTTATCCAAAACCCTGGAGCCCCAGAATGGTATCTTGAGGAGGAAATGAGCCACTGCCTCTTTCAAGCCAGGCAGGACCATCCAGTCTCACAAAGAAATATTAACAACTGCTTGGACCCAACCACATGCCTGCCCTCTTTCATCACCATTGCTTTGCATTTTCTTTTTCTTTTAATCATGTTTATTGTACTCTCCGATAATGCTCTCTGCAACAAACTTTCCCACCATGCCTATTATACGGTCTTTCATCCTTATTTTTGCAGCAAGCATTCGTTATTTTTCATCCATCGTATATTCACTTTATCATTCACAAAGCCTTCTTTGTCACAGTAAAACAAATAAACTGATGTCCCAGTGTGACTCAGAACTGGGTGTCATAAAGTATCATGTATAGACAGATCCTCAGTCAAGCATAACTACCATATTATTACAAACTTAATCTAAGGCTTCCTGTATTATAGGGGGATCCTGCAAAGTTATAAGAACTTAAGTAGTAGCTACAGAAAAGCAGAAACTGCATCTGACAAAGAAAGTAATTTTAGCTTCCTGTCTTTTCAAAGGGAATGCATTCATCAAGTGCTTTCTAATCACAGAGTTTTGTAAAAGTTCTAAAAAGTACATTTTGAAAGTACATTTACTTTTGGTGTTATTGATGGAGAGTTGATATACTGTAACTAGGTGGGATTGGCTGATCTAGAAAGCTAATTGGGGTTAGCCCTTGTCAGTAGTTGAATAAAGGACATTCAAGTTTGTAGCCTTGACTGGAAAGCTGAAAAATGCCGGGATTAATCAAGTCAAACAGCCATATATTTCACAATTGCAACTCTGAGCAGTGCATGTAGCATTAAAATCATATCAAGCAGACACAACAAGAAAAAAGTGGTGAAGGCTGAAGACCACCTCAATTCCAATAATAAAAGAGAGAAAGCCACAGTGGCAGGTTTACCTAAACTCCAGATCCCATGCCTGAGGGAACATCCAAATCTTCAAGCAGGATCTAAAATGCTAGCAGGATCAGGATGAGCCACAGTGGCACAGTGGTTAGAATGCAGTACTGCAGGCTATTTCTGCTGACTGCTGGCTGCCAGCACTTTGGCAGTTCGATTCTCACCGGCTCAAGGTTGACTCAGCCTTCCATCCTTCCGAGGTCAGTAAAATGAGGACCCAGCTTGTTGGGAGCAATATGCTGACTCTGTAAACCGCTTAGAGAGGGCTGTAAGGCACTGTGAAGTCTAAGTTTAAGTGCTATTGCTATTGCTATTGCTATTCTATGAATCTCAGGAAGTATGATGGTTTCCCTGTAAGTCATCAGGACTGTAGTTTGACTCAAAGATGGTGTACAGTTTATTTCTTTCATTCAAGAGTTTATGGAATGACATTCATGTAGCTAGTATGCAAATGATCCATTCTTATTTCTTGTCTTTCTTCTTACCAATGTTTTTCACCAACATTTTCTACTTATTTTGTCTTCTCAGTAATTCATTCCCACTTTGATCCTCCTTTTAGACCAGTGTTTCTCAACCTCAGCAACTTTAACCTGTGCGGACTTCAGCTGCCAGAATTGTGGGAGTTGAAGTCCACATATACCATCCCTGTCAGTGGTGGGTTCCTACCGGTGCGGTCCACTCTATAGCACCGGTAGCGGCCCGCTGGTGATGTCACAGTACCGGTGCGGTCGGTTGCCAGTGCCTGGGCGCCGCCATAAATTTTTTTTAAAAAAATTTGTAAAAAAAAAATTCTTTTGCGCATGCCCAGAAGCCGAGCTTTCGGCACTGCGCATGCGCTGCCTTCCTACCCCACAGTGAGTCCAAGCAGGGGAGGATGGCTGAGGGAGCGCGTGAGATGCTGAAAGAACAGGCGGCAGGAGCTATCTCCATTCCCCTCTCTTCAGCAGTCCGAGAAGCCACGAACGCGCGATGATGATCCTAGGCATTTTTGCACGTTTGAGGCTTCTCGAGCTGCTGAGGGGAGGGGGAACGGGCGGCAGGAGCCTAGGATCATCAAATGGGGAGAAGCATTCAGGCCGGACGGAGCCTCCTAGAAGAACTGCTGCCGCAGTCTTGCTGCTCCCGCTGCGGGGGGCTGCGTTGCGGGTGGGCAATGCCCCCCCTTCTCCGGCCGCTGCCAAGCTCCCGAGGCCCACGCCCACCCGGTCACATGGCTGGCAAGCCACACCCACAAAATAAGCCACACCTACAGAGTGGTAGTAAAAAAATTAGGAACCCTCCCCTGGTCCCTGTCCTAAAGTTTCCATGTATTCATAAAGTATCATATACTCTAAACCATGCTTATACTTCTTATATATTCATATTAATGTTTATACTTTGTCTGTAATCTTACACACGCTTGACAAAATAAAATAAAAATAAAATGAATAAAATATCTTAAAGTTGCCAATATTGAGAAACACTGCTTTAAATGGAGGATTTATCATTGCTGCTGTTATTGCTCTTGTATCTTGATAAAATCTGTATATCATTTCCTTTTCTCTTTTTCAAATACTATTTAATGCTGTCTCAAAAAAAAGAACCTTTCTCTTTTAAAAGTACCAGGTGCCTTACTCCAAAACTATAATTTTCTATTACATTGCAGCTCTCTACAATCATGTGCTGAGGATTTAGGGATGTTGAACAGTTAATAAAACAATGGGCTAACAAATGTTACTTCATCCCTTAAATCCACTGAACAAATTCCTGGAATCTCACAGCCTTCTCCTAGAATAGGAAATGGGAATTTCATATAGGAAATAGGAAAAATGCAATTTCATATAATTTTATCCAAAACAGAAAGAAGTATAGCTACTTATTGTATCTAACTCTCTAGTACTTTTATTATAGTGCTTACACATTTCATTCAATTTCCTCAAAAAGAAGAAATGATTAAAATGGTATCTATTTTCCATTTTTCCCTGCTGGTCAGTGAAACACGAAAAGCTTCAGGTTTCTGAATCTGTCTTCAGAGCTGCATGCAGGTTGAACCAGAGAGTTAGCAGTTTGGTATAAATTAAATCTGTATGTTTTGTGAACATCTGAACCAATATCCAAACCAAATCCTGTAGTCGGTGTACAGGTTATATCATTCATTCAAGAGTTTATGGAATGCTATCTTCACCTGATACACCAAGGCGCTTGTCAATGAAGACATCTTAGGATGTCTTAAGATTTGGCTATTTGGTGACCTATATTGTGATCTTAGAATATTTTAATATCTTTCATTAGGTCAGTATTTAGCTTTCAGTTGAAATGCTGTGATCAACACTTTTCTCTGTTCACAACAAGCTGAGACAATGCAGTACGTGATGGTATAATTACCCTTTTGATAACTTGTTACAAATGTAGTGTTCTGTCTTGCAGGTCTGGTCATGTCTAGCAGAGATTTAAAAAATTAAGTCATCATAAGAAATACAACATCATAAGGAACCAATTGTATTAGTAAATCAGAGAAGAAAAGAATCTGAAGCTTTATTTTCTTTGAGATATTAATACCAATCTGCAATCTAGAACTATTTCCAAAATAGTGAAAATTAAAATCAACAAGTTCATTCATATCTTCATCTTTAATGCAGCAAAGTTTGTCCATACTGCATTTGAAAGTAGTTGACATACATTGCTGCTGTTTTACTCTCAATAATTCAATTCTGGCATGAGGGGTTTGCATATTCCAAATTAAATTCTGCAAACACAAAAAGAATGATTTGTATTGAACTTATAATTTTTTTTTATTCCAGCTTTCAAGGCAGCTCTGCAGCAAAGAAATCAGTAACACATAATGTAGCCCATAAGAATAATAAGTGCTGCCCAGTAAGTAACCAAGAAAGTGGCATTTTCCAACTTGCCAGCAGCTGAAGAATTCAATCAGAAAGTAAGGCTTGCAAGGAAAAATTAATGGTACCTAAAACCTGGATGCATTTCCATCATCTTCCTGTAGCTTTCCGCTAGGTAGCTGATGGGGAGGATCTCAGTAAAGGATCTCAGCTGTCATTTACAATGATAGATTTATTTATTTATTTATTTATTTATTTATTTATTTATTTATTTATTTATTTATTTATTTATTTATTTATTTATTTATTTATTTATTTATTTATTTATTTAACATTTCTATGCCGCCCCATTCCCGAGGGACCTTATGTAAATATACCTACTGTCGTATTGTAAAACAGACTCAAGAAACAAAATTGTTAGGCTTGTATATATAGCAATGATTATTCAATTATCCCATGTCTGCATGGGAAATTATTTACTGTTATCAATCAACTGATTTATTCTTTGTTTGGGCTGGCATTCCAATACAGCATCTCCCTGCTATTTTCATGTATGGTTAATTTTTATATCAGGGTTGTTGTTGTTTTTTAATGCTGGTTCAAAAACCAAACTGCTTACCTATTAGCAAGCAAACATTTCTAGCAGCTTTCAAGGATGGACATGAAGATCTATGCTTAATATATTTGGACCAGGGGTGAAATCCTACCGGTTCGCTCTTACCTGTTGGTCTCCGCACAGCCGAACAACCTGGTGGCGTTCGCGGCGTGGGGCTTCCCCTGCCTGCTTTCCCCGCCCGCCGGGACGCCGCCGTTTGCGTTCTTTTGCCCTCTGCGCATGCGCAAAGCATTCTGCTTGCGCAGAGGGCAAAAGAACGCAAATGCCGGCGTCCCGGTGGGCGGGGGAAGCGGGCGGGGGAAGCCCCGCGCCATGAACGCCACCAGGTTGTTCGGCTGTGCGGCAACCAACATGTAAGAGCGAACCGGAAGGATTTCACCCCTGATTTGGACCTTAAAACTTGTCAAGCCTTCAGAGGGGATGCACAGTTGTTTTCCAAAGAGAAGACTATTCAAAAAATTCTTGTTCCAGAAAAACATATGTGTTAAAATGATAATTCAATGGTATAGGTCAGTGATGGCTAACCTTTTCCGGACTGAGTGCTCAAAGCGTGCATGTGCGTGTGTGAATGTATGTGTATGTACATGAACCCCTAAAATGCAATGCGTGCATGGCACCCACACACGCGTCCTACCCCCTCATACATGCGTGCACCCCCTGCACACACCCTGCCCCCATGCATGCGCACACCCCATGCACCCTGCCCCCCACACATGCGTGGCAGAGACCTGACAACCAGCTGGCCGGTGGGAGGTGTGCGTATGCGTGGTGGAGCTGAACTGAGGTAATGGCTCGCATGCCCACAGAGAGGTCACTGCGTGTCACCTGTGGCATGCGTGCCATAGGTTCGCCATCATGGGTATATGTTGAAAATCAAGCTATTTTCAAAAATCTTAGTATGGGCAGAATATTTAATGAGTTGTAATGTAGGCTGCCATATTTCTTTCCTTCCTTCCTTCCTTCCTTCCTTCCTTCCTTCCTTCCTTCCTTCCTTCCTTCCTTCCTTCTTCCTTCCCTCCCTCCCTCCCTCCCTCCTCCCTTCCTTCCTTTTATTCAATTTATATGATCATCCATCTCATCTACATCATTTTAGGAGGTTCACAACATTAAAAACAAATAAAAATATATATTATACAAAAAAAGAAATAAAATAAGCAGCTTTTGGAGAAGCATAAAAAGCCTGCAACACAGATAAGAAATGGATTCCCTTCTACACTCAGGGGCCCAGGCTCAGACATAGAATTAGGCTTTCAAAGCATTACAAAACTTTAGAGGTCCAACCTAATATCAGGAGGGATGATTTTCCAAAGGTGTGCACCATAGCAGAGAAAGCTCTTTTTCAGCGCTGTGTCAACTGGCACTCTTTGGCTGATTATATCTGTACCATGCCTCTCCTGCTAGATGAGATAGAATGGATAGAGACAATCAGGAACAGATGGTCTTGTACGTAAGCCAGCTTCAAGTCATGTAGGATTTAAAAGTGACAACCAGGACCATGAATTGGACCCAGCAGCAAACTGGTAGCCAATGCAGCTTATGGTGAAGCGGTTTCACATAGGCTAAATAATCAGCACCATTAACTGTCTGCACTTCTGCACCAGTTGAAGTGAATTATCTTCAAGGGCAGCTTCATGTGCAGTGTGTTGGAGTGAGGTCACAAGGGGTTGAATGCTCATAAGCAAGTTGGATACTGGATGGAAAGCATACAGAGTGGTTTGTTCCAGTGATAGCCCCTTGAAGAGAGGCTCCAGCACCATTTCCTTAAGAGGCAGTTCCTTTCTCACAGGAATTGACCCCTACCTGGACCCTACACATGTTCTTCAACATGGCCTAAATCAGACAAAACGACATAGATCTAATGCAGAGATATGAACAGCCACAAGACATTAATTTGTCTACACTTCTGCACCAGCTGTGGAAAGTATCTAATGGAAATTTATGTTGGATTCCATCTTAAAATATACAGTAACCCCAATATAATATTGTATTTATTTTAATTACATGAATCTTGCCCAAAGCTTTAATAGATGTTATTGTCATTGAATCAACAATGTTGAAATTATATGTATGCAGACATTTAATAGTGATATTTTTCAAAAAGACAATATGAAATCTGAAGACACTGTAAATCTAATTTCTTATTAAAGTGTATAGGTATTGTGCAACCCAAATTAGATTTTTTCCAATCAATATTACAGATTATACACTGTATTGCTATACAAATTTAATAAGCTTTGGTAATGAAACTATGTACTGTAACTATCCAAAATGTCATATCCATATCATTGGCATCTAAAAACCATGTTTTTTAAATATTAAGTTCCACCTTAATATTTTGAGATTAAGTATCAGCAACCAAATTCCAAATTAATGATTAGAGAAGACAAGGAGTATCCTTGATGGCTGCCACAGTATAACTTCATGTGTTCAGGATAAAGTCCAATTGTAATTATTTTAGCCACAAGATGAAAATAATTGTAATTATAATTGTAATACAAATAACAAAGAAGGTACCTTCATAGAACACAGTTCATAATTCAGTATGAACCATGTGAATGGTCTTACACTGTTCAACAACAATAAAACAACTGCTTATAACTGATCTGCCACACTGTCCAAAGTATCAATCACCAAGGATATATTCTTGGTAATTTTTATGAATTTTCTAAAATGGATGAATTATCATTGGTGATGACCAGGTTGAGTCTGAGGGAGGGGTCAAACACGTCATCAGTCATCAGTCATGAGTCCTACTTACCCACAATAGTTCTAAGTCCAGCCCATGTTGAATATATTTCTTATCTCCCGGTAATTTCCTTTGATTGTTAGTAGCTCAGATTCTTGTAGAGAGCTTAAGCTTGCAATAAATCTTTATACTCATTCGAACTGCCCGATTCTCTGATTTCCCCAGTGCTTGACTGGTACTATATTCTATAGCCTCCTAGCAGATGTGGGTTCCTACCGGTTCCAACCGGTTCTTTAGAACCATTAGTAGTTCGGCGATGATGTCATGGAGCACAGAAGCTATTTTTTTATTGCTGTGGGCACGCACGCGCACTGCGCGACCCTGAGCAAACTGGCAGCACCCCTGCCTCCTAGCTAGTATTGGTGTTAACATTTTAGCATCCATGTTAAACAAAATATATTGGACCTTGAAGGAGATGGGCAGTTTATAAAATATAAATACATAAATTGGTCTATACCTTGACATCTGATAGCATTTTTCTCAGGCTTTTGTAGTATAGTAATGAAGGTTTCATAAAATTGAGAGAATATAGAATTATTAAAAGATAAGAATGTAAACAAATCATTAACAAAGTTGTCAATTTTGTGATATTGGTGCCAATACACCCATAAAAGTTTGATCACATTCAAATGGAAATCCATCAGATGCAGGGCCAGTTTCAAAGGATAATTGTCTCTACACTTTCTTGTAATGTTAATGGTTATGCCAGTTTTTCTTTAAATCTTTCTGAAATACTTCTTCCATTTCAATATGAAGTTAATAATTTTCTGTTCAGTCATTGACATCTTCAATTTGAAACTTTAAAACTGGTAATTGGTAAATTATTTTTCAGTACATAACTGACATCATGGACCCAAATTCCAGATATAATATTTTATGGGGTTTTTAGTCTAAGACAAAGGATGGTATAAAATTAATATTTCTAAGTATCCTTTTTTTGCTGAGACAATAGTAATAATGAATCCATGGATAAATGTCTTAAACTTATCTCAAGCGATTAACGTATTCATAGTCTTGATATATTCCACAAAATAAGGTTCTCCTGTAAGAAAAATACTGAGATATTATCCAGAAAAATGCTCTTTTATTATTTTTAAATTTCAAAAAAAGAGTCATAGGAGTGTAGTTCAAAATTGCAATGGAATCTTTTGTGAATTTTATAACTTGATCCCCCCAAAACAAGAGGGAAAAAACAAAAACAAACTGAAAAGAACGCTTATGTCCAGAGAAAAACTATATTTTTAATGGTGTAGATATTAAAAAGCCAAGTATTAGCTTAAATAGGTATGCTTGTACCTATTGAAAGGTTTCAATTTTGAAATAAGTAAGAGGAGTTTTAACAGAGTTGTTGGAACTCACACTCAAATCTTGGGTTAAATTAAAATCAGCATATTATATTTTCTTTGTGGAACATAATTGAGGCAAATATATATGAAACATTTCAGAATTGTACTTTGTCAGGCCATAAAACAAGTGTTCTGTTATTGGCTGGTTTATATAAAACAAGTATCTATTATTCTATTGACTATCAAAAAAGCATCCTTCACTGTCACAATGTTCATATTTCATATCAATTTTGGAATTGCTATTGAAATAATACCTACCTATGCTTTACTGAGCATCCACTAATATAGCAATGGCAATAGCACTTAGACTTATATGCCTCTTCACCAGGGGTAAAATGCTCCCGGTTCGCTTTTACCTATCTGTCGTCGGAGAGCCGATCGCGCAGGCAGCGCGATGCTCTGCCCACCCTCTGGGACACTGCCATTTGAGTTCTTTTACCCTCTGCACATGCACAGAAAACTTTGTGCATGCGCAGAGGGTAAAATAACTCAAATGGCGGTGTCCCAGCGGGTGGGTGGAGCGCCGCGCTACCTGCGCGATTGGCTCACCGACGACAGACAGGTAAAAGCGAACCGGGAGCATTTCACCCCTGTTCTTCACAGTGTTTTTACAGCCCTCTCTAAGCAGTATACAGAGTCAGCATATTTCCCCCAACAATCTGGCTCCTCATTTTACCCACCTCAGAAGGATGGAAGGCTGAGTCAACCTTGAGCTTGGTGAGATTTGAACTGCCAAATTGCATGCAGCTGGCACTCAGCAGAAGTAGCCTGCAATACTGCATTCTAACCACCGTGCCACCGCGGGTCACAGCAGAAAAAATATAGTTTTTTTCTTTGTCTATTCCAGCTCCTAGATCTCAAGGAAAGCTGCTTCTTGCAGTATAATATGTATTTCTTGTAACATGATATTATCTGGTTGACTGGGATTTTTACATATTTGCTTTTTAAAAAAAAACAAATATTAGTCTGTTTATATACAACTGATTACCATAAGTGCTATCCCTCCATATGGACCAAATATTTCTTCAGGACAATTTCCCAACATTACAAATATTTCACCCTGTAAAAAGCTTAACAAGTAGCAGAAATATAAAGAGAAACCATTTAAATAATAAGTATGGACTTGAAATGAAAATAATTCAATACAAAGATGTGTGATAAACAGAAAAGAGCCAACTCAAGCTTTGCTAATATTTTTCTTTTTAAAAAGAAGAAAAAAATGATTCCACTTTAAATCTTGCTCCCCCATTCCCCACTCCAACCCTGACAATACCACCTACCAAAGTAGGCATCCATACTCATATAATACCAACCCCAGTTAAAAAAGAGAGAAGAGGAGGAAGCGAAGGATCAAAGCTCTTACACCTCAGATAAGGATAGAACTTGTAAGAATGCCACAGTAGCAGCTCAGGTCTTAAACCTTTTGATCTCTTCTCTAAGAGAAAGATAAAAGGTTGCTGCATACAAAACAATATTTAACTGTCTTGTTCCTTGCCAATGTACATATTGAATCAAAGTCTTTTCTTAACACTTGAAATGGTATATCTGAATAATTCATTTCCAGTTCCATAGTATTTCCTTTAATTCGACAGAAACCGGGAAGTGGCTACCCTTACACATGTACCTTCCACCCTGTCAATAGATCGCATATATTTCTCCAGTTTTCTTCACTTCCTATTATTTGGAATTGAGCCCCTGGCTCTAGGTGACTGAGGGGAAGATGTCTTCTTCATTTTATAAGACATTTTGTTGAAATAGGGTTGTATCCAGATTGTTAAACTGTGAGAGTTGGGCATAAATCATGCACCATTCAGCAATCTATATCAATCATTATGTCCAGAGAATCGAAGCAAAGAGAGGTAACTATCTAATCAGACTTCAAAAATTGAAGGTGACGTTTCCCAAGGCTTGGTTTGATGAAGAACTAGCCAAGGCTAAGATAGTTGATGTGTTTAGGGCCATCAGGTGTCACAGTAAATATCACCTATACTGAAGTTTAATGCAGAAGCCAGTGAAGACCTTTCTCTATATCAAACAGGGGTATATCCACAGTCCTTTTTTATTTAACTTTTATATTAATTCCTTAGTTTAGATTCTCTCAAGCAGTAATTCCACCTCCTTGTCATAGATCATAAATGTATGTATTCAACGTATAGAGTTGAAACCAGAGATATTCCTGTCGGGTATATTACCAGAGAAATATAATAAATATATAAGTATATTACCAGAGAAATATAATAAAGAAAATACATATTTAATTATTCATATAATTACAGCAGCAAGAATTGCATTTGCACAAAACTGGAAAGCAACAAAAGCCCCTTCGGAAGGGGAGGTAATTAAGAAAATATTGGATTGTGCGGAGATGAACAGATTGACAATGACAATTAAAGATATGGAAGATTCAGAATATTATAATTTTTGGGGGAAATTTTATGATTGGATAGAAAATGAATATGTATAGAAGATAAGTAACACTGATTTAATTGGAGAAAATTGGAAAGTCAAAGGTGGTAGACCCAGGTGACAAAATTAGGCAGTAAAGGAGGCAGCATTAAGATAGTAATAAGAATATACCTAGAAAAAATATAATATATGTATAAATATGGAAATAGAAAAAATATAAGCCTAAGAGTTGCACCGTTAATTATGTGACGTTAGGGAGATGAGATAACTGTCTGTTAACCATAAAATGGATTATAAATAGTTTTACTCAGAGAAGGGATAAGAGGGAGGAAGAGGAAGTAGAGAAGAGGAGGGGAGGGGAGAAGAAAGAATGTAGATAGGAGAAGAGAAGGAGGTTAGAAGAAGGGAAGGCGAGGAAGGAGAAGAGGGAAGTAGGAAAGAGGGAGAGGAGGAGAAAGAAGGTAGAGGGAAGAGAGGAGATAGAGGAGGGGAGTAACATGAAATATTAAGGGAAAACAGACAGGCAACAAAGGTATAAAAGGTGCAAGATTAGGATGTTTGTTTCTTGTTTATTGGATAGTAATGTATAACTATGTAAATTTTGATATGGTTTATGGTATATGTGTTGATGTATATGTGGAGAAGGTTAATTTTTTTTAAAAAAATCAAAAAAATAAATCTATTTCCATTCTTTTTTTATACTGACAATGCCATCCCCTTTTCTCTGAATGTTGGCCTTCTGCAGAGAATTCAGGGTCTAACACCATCTACTATCATAGAAAACTAGAAATTAACTACTCTAAAAGGAAGGCAATCATATTCATCAGGAGATATACCAAATGAAAAGTGGAAAACCAATGGCATCCAAAGTGAGCAGATTAAGGTTTCAAATATTTAGGATCTTCCTTTTCAGTCTTGAGAAATTACCGTATTTTTCGGAGTATAAGACACACCTTTTTCCTCCCTAAAAGTGGCTGAAAATTTGGGTGCGTCTTATACTTCGAATGTAGCTTTTTTTTCCAGCCCTAACTAGGTGCTAACAGATCTTCCCAGCTCTTACCTTGCAGGCTTTTTCATTGTTACTCTCTCCAAAGAATGTTTTCCAGCCCTAAGTCTTTGCAGAATTTTTTTTCATTGCTCTACTTGCTCCAAATAAGTTTTTTTCTAGCCAGGTGCTAACTATCTTCCCAGCTCTTACTGGCTTGCAGGTTCTTTCATTGTTATTCTCTAAGAAGAAGGTTTTTTTAAGTCCTAACCAGGGGATAAAATAATGTACTGACCAGACTAAGGACGCTAGCCAGATGAATACCTGGTAGGCAGATTGTTTTCCCCTATTTTCCTCCCCAAAAACTAAGGTGCGTCTTATATTCCGGTGCGTCTTATACTCCGAAAAATACGGTATAGCATGTGTCCAGAAAGGCATTTAGTGCTATAATCAGATTTACTAATAACTTTGTCCCTGCAGCAGTTACATTATTTAGAGCAAATATGCTAAACTCTATTCTGTAAAAGGCAGAAAATGCCTATAACAATACAATGGTCTTAGAAACGATGCAATCATTTTGTAAAGGCTCTTTTTAGTTCTCATATTTGCCAAAAACAACAACAACAACCCAACACCCCACCCCACATACACATTTCTGCTGGAACTGGATTACGTTTATATGGAGACCTGCATAGAAACCTGTCATTTGAAACATTGAGGTGGGGGGGGGGGTGAGTCAGAATTGCAAATCACCTTTTAAAAAAAAGTTTATTGGACTCTTGAGAGAATATTCAGTGAAAGTTGGCTGAAATATTTTTTTATGGTAACAGCTTAAGATGGAAGACAGACTATATATCACAACTTCCGCTTGAAAAATGGGTGGCAATAGTGGTTAGGAGGGCCTTAGGATAGCTTCTAACTGTGCATCAGTTGTGCACATCTTAATGGATCAGGAAACTCTGTTCACATCGCTCATGCCTTAGTTACTTCCAGATTGGACTACTGTAATGTGATCTACATGAAGCTGCCCTTGAAGAGTATCTGAAAGTTTCAACTAGTGCATAATGCAGTGGCATGGGCATTATGTGCTGTTCTCCTATGTACAAAACAGTGAGAAATTGTGTGTGTGTGTGTGTGTGTGTGTGTGTGTGTGTGTGTGTGTGTGTGTGTGTATTATGTAGGGACCTTAAAATTAAAAGTGGTCTTGGAGATGCAATCAATGAAAAAAGTGTCATATCCTAACATGCATTGCTGTTCTGTCATTATGTACAGGTTTTTAAAGGTATTCACTAAAAGGAGGAACATGGAGATCATACATTCAGGTTGTTATTGTTTTTCTTAGCATTGATAGAGTCTGCTTGTTTTGTCCTGTGCTTGCCTGGTTCTAACAGCAAAGCAATCAATGCATGATGTGGCAAGGGATTTTATTTATTGGCTGCTTTGTCCCAAAGCCTGATGTTGATTTGGGCTGAGAAGAGTGACAGCCTCAAGGTCACCTAGCTGTCTTCTGTTCCTGTTCCTAAGGGAGGACTTGGTTCTCTCGGTTCCTAGTTCAGTAACTTAACTGCTCCATCACCCTTCTCTCTATGGCATGCATTCAGAAATGAAAGCTAATGATTAAGGGATTGGGTTAGAACTAGGGAGACAGCTTCAAGTCTAACATCAGCGATAGGATTTTACTGGGTGACTTTGGTCCAGTCAGTCTCTCTTGTTGCCTGTCTTGTTGAGATATTAAGTTAACAAATGGACAGGCAGACAAGCAGAAAAGTATGCTATGTAGATTGCCTGGGGTGACAGAAAGAAAGAAAGAAAGAAAGAAAGAAAGAAAGAAAGAAAGAAAGAAAGAAAGAAAGAAAGAAAGAAAGAAAGAAAGAAAGAAAGAAAGAAAGAAAGAAAGAAAGATATAAGTGAAATAAATACATAAACCCTGCTGCAAATTATTAAATGTAGTAGTTGTTTATAGCTTTCCCTATTATATTTTCTTAATGGATGCAGATTTGTAGACATGTGATGTCTAAATGATTTTTGCACTTAATTGTCCTTTTCTGAACAACAACCGTAAATATGCTTTTTTAAAATTCAGCATTCTTCGTCTTTTTGGTGTATTTTCAATTTACATAATGCTTAAACCAACAAATATTTCAAGTAGGAGGCTTGTGGTCTCTGTGGAATGCCAGCTTTGTCTGGAAAGGAATCTATGATTGAATTCTTTTACATCAGGATTAAAAGACGAGACAGGGTGCTTTTAAAGAGAGAAAATCACCTAAAGTAAACTGTATGACAAGTTTTACTAAGCAAAACAAACAAACAAACCCTGATTTGTTTTTGCCTCAGGCCATGTCACCATTTTAAGGTCAGACTGATTTGGGAATTCCTGAGATTGACAGTAGAATCGATTGTCAAAGATAGCTTATTCCTGGCATGCAGGATATGAAATCTCAAAGGTGGGTGGAAGGAAGGAAGGGAAGAAATCCTTATCTCCAATAAACATATACAGGTAACTCTGTCAATAAATGATGATTCATTCTAAGCGTTTGTCCTACAAATAGATCAGGAAGATCAGAATGGTACCATTTATAAAGATTTATAGAGGAGATAATGAGAAAGAACTACACTAAGCACTTTGAATGCACACTAAACAGCATAGCTTTTCTCCAGTGTGTTTACAAGTGTTAAATTGCAAGTGGTAATTATTAAATATAGTAATTTAATTAGAAGAAATAAGGAGCAGGTCCAGACCATATCAAATTATAGCAGCCATTTCATATATACACAATAAATCCTCCTCCTCCTCTTCCTCCTCCTCCTCCTCCACCCCCACCCCCACCCTTTGTGCCTTCTTGATGCTCTTGATGGGAACAGATTTCTCAAACTATTTCTAATAGTTTGTCCAATATGTGAACATGGTTGGAATATCTTAACCAGCTTGGATACCAACTTGAAGTTTATAAGATGTAGTTACAATGCATGCATTTTCAATGAATGTCAAGGAGAACAGTTTACCATATCACCTTTCCTCACTTTCCACTCAGGGAGGACAAGTATTTATCAGAGAGTTTCTTCTGTCAATAGAAGTTCTTCACATGATTCAGATACATGATTTAATTTCCTTTATCCCATTGAGAACGTCCCTGATTATACAAGGTTGTCCCCTTACTATCCATACCATATTATTTTATGAATCACCAGTTCCTACATCTATGTCATACCATAGCCTAACCATGCTGATAAATCACAAATGAGTCATTTTTATGTCAGATAGTGTTATAGTGTTTTATTTATTTTTAAATCCAAGGCTTATGTAACAGAGCCAAAAATGAAACTGGGAAGAAATGGATGCTAAAGATCTGTTTTCTTTAGAAGAAGATCTGTTTGCTAATGAATTTTGGTTTCATGTTTATTCAAGGTTTATATTTTATCACAGTTATATCAAAAGCTAATTGCTGCTTCTACATTCAGAGCTGAAGAAGCTTCTTGAATGAGAAGCAAAACATCTTCAAAGAAAAACCAGAAAGTCCAGTTGCCTCTTGAAAAAGCACCTTTTTCAAGGTACTTTCAAGGGACAACAATAACCTGGATGACTCAGAATCTCCTTAGACCTCTACATTACATTTAAAACTTAACTTTCTTCATAGAAGAATGCAGGTCAGAATCATAATTTCTCATTGAACTGTGATCATTCCAGAAGAAAGATTTTTGCCTGGAAAGCAAAATGTCAATTCAGTCTATCATTCTTGGGCAATTCTAGGATGCCTATCTAGCATACCTGCTTAATCTAACTTTTTTTTAACAACAGTAGCCCACTTTAAACTATTTGCAAAATTTTCTTTTCAAGCTATTTAAGTTAATGGCCATCAAAATATTCCATGAAAACAAATCCTATAATTTAATAAATACATAAGAGCCGAGGTGGCACAGTGGTTAAAAGCAGCACTGCAACCTATTTCAGCGACTGCAAGTTCAGCAGTTCAGCTGTTCAAATCTCACGGGCTCAAGGTTGACTCAGCCTTCCATCCTTCTGAGGTCGGTAAAATGAGGACCCAGATTGTTGGGGGCAATATGCTGAACTCTGTAAACCACTTAGAGAGGGCTGTAAAGCACTATGAAGCGGTATATAAGTCTAAGTGCTATTGCTATTGCTATTCCTGATATTTGTAAACTATAGCTCAACATCTATGCTCAACAGTTTGAAGTATATTGTGCCATTCCATGTGTCAACAACCATTGATGATGCACCAAAGGATAGAGCCATGCATGTATACACAGTGAATTCTGGAAACAATCTATTTACTATTGAATGTTGGAGTTATTTCCTGTCAGTGTT
This sequence comes from Diadophis punctatus similis, assembly GCA_023053685.1. Lineage (NCBI taxonomy): Eukaryota > Metazoa > Chordata > Lepidosauria > Squamata > Dipsadidae > Diadophis > Diadophis punctatus. The sequence continues at coordinate 172,667,455 of JALIGW010000002.1, forward strand.
TACCATACCCCTATAAAGTAGAACTGGAAGTCTGATTTTGTATCTGAACTCAGTCTAGTGAGAGGTGCATTAGCTTCAGTGTTTGTATTGCCCTAGAGATAGGGCTCAAATTATCTAAAGGTGGGTTTTGCACTGTACTACCCATGAACATTATGTTTTCATACTTATTTATTTTGGTGCTCACCAAACTTTCTGGTTCACAAGATTTTATAATATCCTTTTAACTTTTTTTAGAAGAATAAAGTAGGAAGGACCAAATATTGCTGATATAAAATATCAGCAATATTTTATTTCTACGAAATGGACCCCTTAGCTAAGATCCTGTCCAGTACTTTATTTGAAAGAATCAGCAACCAAAACTAGGAAAAAAATTAAATTGAAGTTGTAGGAACCATCGTATGGAGCAGGGGTGAGTGTAGAAAGCAGCTTCTTTGGTTTGTCTTCTGACAAATAAGTTGTTCTGACTGTCCATGTGTAATATGGTAGCCCTTTTGTGGGCAAAAGTTATACAGCGTGTACCATGACATTGGAATGCAAGTTTCACGATTATATACTTGCATCAAAACATAAGTACGTAAATATGAGGTTTACATCATCATATTGCATAACATGTCATTGTTTTTCCATCACCATGTCCAACTGCAGTTCCCAGTGCCTCTCCTAGCATTTATTTCTAGAAAAGGTTACTGATATGCTATCCAATTTCTAAATGTGTATTAATTATAACCATGGTGGCGCAGTGGTTAGAATGCAGTACTGCAAGCTATTTCTGCTGACTGCGTGCTGCCTGCACTTTGGCAGTTCAATTCTCACCAGGCTCAACTTTGTCTCAGCCTTCCATCCTTCCGTGGTCAGTAAAATGATCAATTATTCCAGATTGCAAGTTACATACAAATTCAGTACAGGTTTGTTTTCTTCAGCATTTCAGGATATGTATTATTGGATTTCCTCCCCCACAATATTTCAAATAGTTATTATTCTTTCTATGGTTTTAATCTTTTGTTGGTCAGGAAAAAAACCCTTAACTGAGAAATTATTCACAAAGATCTAAAATCAAGGAATAAGATTCCTAAAATGCTTCTAAGACGATGGTTTTTCCTTCCATCATCAGTGGGTATTCCATTCAATGAGATTTAGACCAAATCATTTGGCTTTGCTGCTGGGGTCTCTCCTTTAAACCCTAGTTTTAAATTATAAACTTATCTGAAACTTGAGTGTTGAGTAGCATATAATCTAACCTTTTTACCACTGGGATGGAATCTTTCCCTATGACATATTGGTGTCAATAGTAGGCGCTATTTGAAGCAGGTTTGTTCAGCTCTACAAATATAACAACACCCAGAATTCAATATCTTTCAGTGAATTGCTAGAATATGAATTCACAATCCAGCCCGCATGAAGCATTCTTTCTTACCCTGTAATAAAGAAATTAAATATTGACTTAGCATTGTTGTAGAAAGTACTTCATGTTGTATGGAGGGATGCTTCCTTCAATCTTTCAATCCTTCAGTCTAAAAGGTTTGCATACTATCTTTATTTAGCTCTTTACTGATTATTTCATAACTTTCCAGAATGGGGTTGGGAATAAATATTTCATAACTTTGCCAGAATGGGGTAAGCAATACGTACCCTGTGGAGTAAGGGGATGTTACCACCCATCTGCAACTTCCCAGAATATTGAGGCAGCACTGTGACGCTTCACAGTGAAAAGGAAAAATGACTTGATGTTTGAGGACTGATTGTTTCCCCCCCCACAACAAAGAATAGAATTAGAACTGGAAGGCCACCAAGAGGCAAACAATTCCAATTTTCATCATTAACTTGTCTTTCTCCCCACATACATACAGAGGCTTTCCAAAACCTTGAAATTGCTCGATGGAATTTGGGCCTTTTGCCACTGGATTATATACTATTATTGGTAGTTGAAAGCTTTCAGGAATAGAAATGGGATGACTTGTCTCATGGGTATTTCATGTTCCTATTTTTGTTTTAAGACTGTCCAAACAAAACAAAAAAGAAAGAAAAGAAAAAAAATGAAAATGAAAATCTAATCAGCCCTATACTTTCCTGTGAGGTTGCCACTTCCCAGGTGATATTATCAGTATCAGCATCACCCAACTTTATTACAGGGAAATTGGCTATTCCTGAAGTAAGAGATCAAGACAATGAACTGGGGATTTCTCCCTCATTTAAAATTCACAGCATAAATCCTTTGATGTTGCTTGGCCCAAAGTCATTCAAAGAACAATGAAGGCAGGTTGGTTTTCCTGACTGCAGGGAACATTATTCACTCTAGCACATACTTTATATGCATATTATGTTAAAGAAAATTGCTTGGGAACACGTATTAAGAAAATGTGCCAACACTACATAGTTTAATAAAGATTTTTTAAAAAAAATTTTTTTTTTTAAAAAAATAAGAAATTGTTTGCAACTAATACTAATGCACCTATACATAGACATGAACCCAGTTCATTGCTAATCACATCCCAACAAACCTCAATCCCTTGGTAATACCAGTGGCGCTAAATATTGCAGTCTAAACATGTTGGGACATAGCATAATCAACATGTGGCAGAGGGCTGGATGTGAATATCAAAATAGAAATCTCTTTTGAAACTCAGTGTTATGTAAATATATTGAAGTTGTGCCATACAAAATCCCCATTCAGGTTGGTTTTTCTGTATCGATTAAGCACATCACATAGTGAGATAAAAATTAAAAACATATACAATCAATTCTTTTCTTTTCTTTCCTTTTCTTTACAATTAGTGTCATTTAATTTCAATGTTATGGATCTTGGTAGACTTTGTTACGCCCTCACCACTCTCCAAAGCCTTCAGTAATAATATGATCCATTTATTCATGATTATCCCTGTCATTTAATAAACCACATCTTATGTCTTGCTTTAATGGGAAAAGAACATCATATTTCAAAATGGATTGGGGAAAAATGGAATTTGATATTGGCTCTTTACATAAATTTTACATAAATGGAATTTGATACTGGCTCTTACACAAATGTAGGACATTTGTAAGAATGTCCTACAAATGGTCTCCATGTAATGCCTAAATAACAACATCCTAATGGACATTAGGGGGTTGGAGGCTAAAACATATGAAGAACCATTGCAGGAACTGGGCATGGCTAGTCTAGTGAAGAGAAGGACCAGACAAGACATGATAGCAGTGTTCCAATATTTGAAGGGCTGTCACAGAGAGGAGGGAGTCAAGCTATTTTCCAAAGCAACTGAAGGCCAGACAAGAAATAATGAATGGAAACTGATCAAGGAGAGATTCAACCTAGAAATAAGGAGAAATTTTCTGACAATGAGAGCAATCAACCAATGAACAGCTTGCCTTCAGAAGTTGTGGGAGCTTCATCACTGGAAGCTTTCAAGAAAAGACTGGACAGCCATCTGTCAGAAATGGTATAGGGTCTTCTGCTTGGGCAAGAGGTTGGAATAGTTGACCTACAAGGTCCCTTCCAACTCTGTTATTCTGACTGTTGTTTGGGGAAATAATAATGCAGCAGCCTTTACATCAAACGTTGTGCATATAATTGCCTATGTTACAAGAAGAGGCCCAGCCAGAGGTCATATGGCTTACTGTACACATCCTTTAAAATATAAGACAGACAGGAGAGATAGCAGACGGATCCCTCCACTTTTGTTCAATGAGAGAGCATGGTTGAAGACACATATTACTAAAAGTACTGATATTGTTTATATTGAATGAGTGCTGAAAATTAACCTGGCAAGAACCCTCCATTACACAGACATTTCAGGAATGTTTCCCAGTATTTTGAAAACCAGTGGGTGAGAACAAGAAACCTTGCCGTGTTACTGAGAAAACATTTGCTCTGGATTCATGGCTAAACTCACACACCGAGTCTTTATAGACACTGATACTTCCTGTCTAGCACTGCTTTGATGACATTTACCCACTGAGTGTTGCTTTTTAAGACTGAGTAAATATAGCATCCCTGATACATATGAAGCAGACTTAGCATTATGTTAGGAAAGACACCCTAAGTGGCTTTGGATATTGGCTCCCCTGGGGCCTGCTAAGAAGAAAATAAAAAGGCGATTCTAAAAGTAGTTTCAAAATGATCTAGACAAAAACCAGTGCCTCTCGGCAGCTTTTAAAGGGGATCAGAGTGTTACAAGAGGAAAAAACATCAGTCAAGTATGAAGGGGACAACTGTTTGGATTTAAATGGGAAATGATATTTTTTAAAAATCCTGCAATTAGCCTTTATCTTCATAATAGGCAATTATACTAAACTAGTCCTCTGGAACTTGATTTTATGCACATACTCACACATAAGCACAGTCATGTAAACTGTATTTAGTCCAATTAATAATTGACATACAGGACCGTTGGAAAGTCGCTTTCCAGGTTTTAAGCTGTAATTTTATACCTTACAGTGGACAGGAATCCCAGCCAAGGCCTCCTGCAGGTAAAATATTATTTTTCTTTCATATTCCAGGACTCAATTTTGCTCCTGAAAACTGAGTCCCTGCTTGAATTTCTGCATATGGATTTTTTTTCTCTCTGCAGCTTTTCTGAATATACTATTTTCTTTCCCAAATATGTTTTCTGAATGCAATTTCTGACCTCAGGTCTATTTTGAGATGGATTAGAGCAATCTCCATTAATTATATGACTGTTTGTGCCCTGACAAATTCCATTTTGATAGTTCATGCTATTTTACCTGAAGCAAAAATTCACAGAAATATTATATTTATCATAATCTTTGCATAATAATATGCAGGTAGGCATAAGAATTGGACTTTCACATTTTTATTTGTATATTTCCATAAATGCATTATTTTCCAGTCCTGCTTTTTCAGTTAACAAAGCCAAAGTCTTGTCTATTCAGCAGAAAAGGAGAGATTAATAAAAGGAAAGTAGAGTTTTACTCATGTTCAGATCATATTGCAAACCCCTACCTTCTCAGATTTTCTTAAGAAAAAATGAATATATTTTAAAATATACACAAACAGAAATATGTGTTTTCTCTCCCATATAAATTGTATGTTGTGAAAAAACTGTTTAACACTTAATATTTATGGTAATAGAATTTTTACATACTCATCTCAGTGCTGATACTACAGATTGGTGTATTTTTTTTACTTCAGATGGTGGGAAACTGCTGTCAATTTTCAGAAATAATGGCTAGAGGTGACTCCAAGTACCAGTGAAATATGTTTTGAGATCTAGAGGTTGTCTACACGTTATTATATTTATGATTGCCAATGACAGGGTTATTAGAGGATTAGGCACTACTCCTTGAACAGGATCAGAGCAACAGCATAACAATGCTGGACTCCCTCAATAAAAAGAATTTTATTACCACACAGAGCAAATTGCTCCCACTTTTCTGACACCTATTCTATTGCTTCTTATCTCCAATCCAAGGAAGCAATTCATTCCTTGGAACATTGCCTAAGTTTGATAATAGGCTTGATAAGAAATAGTTGACTGACATTAAATTCACAAATAGCGATGGTGTTAGTAAACAGAAAACTCGACTTAGAAAGTCTAAGGTGCACCCTGCCACATCATTCAGGAGGCAAACTAGGAGTTTCCTTTTCCTTTCCTTTTTTTACATTTTTATAGGACAAACTGACAAACTTTGCATTTTAACTGAGTTTAATCCCACTTTAAGATTTATACTACAGTGTTTTTGATATTTCTTAGAAGACATACAAACTGAGGCAGACACGTTTGAAAGGCTAACACGTTTATTCAGCTCAAGGTAAATACTAACAGTGAAAGCGCTAGCCTGTCTGCTTAGCGCGCCACACTCAGGCTAACAGAGAGCGGCAAAGTCAGTACCCTTGACAGCTCCATATATAGTCGAGCCAGAATGGCTGTGACCAATCTGCTTGCAGCAGCAGCCTGGCTTCAGTTATGAGGACCTGAGGGAAGCCTGGATGCAGCAGTTTTCATTTTCTGCCTCAAAATAATGGGATTGCCACTAATATATAGATTACAAGATTTTGTTTTCAAAAATGATCCTGCTTGTAGGGATTTTGCTGATCCCAAATATTGCAACCTTCACACTTTGGAAATATATATTTAGATCAGCCTTCCAAAGATTGATGCCCTTCAGAACCAGCTAGTAAAATTCTCAGCGTTGCTGGGAGTTAAATATACATAATTCTATAGAACGTGGAGGTTTAATACACTGGATGAGGTTTTAACCTGCTCATTAAAACTGGCCTCTTAAAATTCAGGGCAGCTTGCACAGACTATTCAAGCATATCTTATTCAAGATTATGTTTCAGTGATCTGTATAGGTTTAGAAAATACAGTCTCCAATTAGCAAAACCATGTTGGTTATTATATAAAACCATATTTATTCCAGTTCCAATTTTGAGGCTGCGACTATGGCTTTTAATGTTCACAAGGTCTCTTTTTTTGCCATTGCTTTGGGTTGTTTCTTCCAAATTATCTCTGCTGCAGATCAGATGATATGATGCGATGTTTCACAGCTGCAATAGGTGCTATGAGGTTTTTCTATTATATCATTTAGTGTTTTGGCGATGAACCCATCTCCTTCATAAAGCAAGAAGGTTAATTGTTATCAAATAGCCTGCTGATTTTATATTTTATGCTAGCTATTTTTATTGTTCTAAGTCACCAGTCCATACTTTTACCTAAACGTTATTAATTTTTTACTATACACACTCCTGTATTTAAAATTTTAAACTCATAATTTTAATGACATTGCCATTTTGATTTAATTTGTGTTACTGATTTACAAATTATAGTTCTTTTTTATAGTATAGAGCAGTGATGGTGAACCTTTTTTGGTTCGCATGCCAAAAGGGGATGTGTGTGCACGCTAGCGCACACGCACATACTGAAACCGATTTCCTCTCCCCCATGCATGCGCACACCCCCGTGCTGCCCCCTGTGCATGCGCACAATCTCCCCTGACCCTGTGCATGCGCACAGACCTCACCGAAGCCTGGGACGGTGAAAAAACGGCCCAACGGGCAAACCGGAAGTTCGGAAAAACAGACTTCCGGTTTGCCCATTGTGCTGTTTTTTTTGCACTCCGGTGGCTTCAGGGAAGCTTGCTGAAGCCCCGGAGTGCAAAAAATAGCACAACGGGCAAACCGGAAGTGCATTTTCCGTACTTCCAGTTTGCCCATTGGGCAGTTTTTCGCACTCCGGGGCTTCAGGGAAGCTTCCCTGAAGCCTCCGGAGGGCGAAATGGCCTTTCCCAAGGCCAAAAATCAGCTGGCCAGCGCGCACATGTACGCTGGAGCAGACATAGGGCAATGCCACGCGTGCCCTCCGTTATGGCTCCGCATGCCACCTGTGGCATGTGTGCCATAGGTTCACCATCACAGGTATAGAGCTTACACTATTATGTGAATGTAACACCTGTAGTGTGATCTTATTTTTAAACCTATGTTTTGTTGGTCAATGACTAAAATAGACACTTGACTGGATTGATCAAATAGTGAATTAATGGTGAAACATTGATGGACCATAGAATGCTTTAAAGACATAATTCCTGTAAGCACCACAGAGTGAAAAAGTTGACACTATCAATTAATTTTATATTTTGAGGTAATGCAATGAACAATTGAATCAGAAGAAGCACTATGATTTTACAGAGAGTTTAACAAGATTAATTTGCACAAGATGTGACTAATTATATATTTTTAATTACAGAATTAGTCACTCTTTGTTCTTTATCCATGACTTGTATTTTTATAATTGTCACTTGCCTGATACATAAATAAAGTGTCAGGCCCAATCTCTGGAGTGTTCCACATGAAAATCAGCTCTGGCTTTCAAGAAAAATGCCCCTATGGGAATCAAGTCTTTCAGATATCATGGTGCAAATGAAAAAAGATGCCAGCTCAATTCATAAAATAATAGGTTCTCAGAAAAAAATATGCACATTAAAATAATTTCTCGAAGGTAAACATGAAAATGCAGACTTTTCTACCAAGCGTAGAGAAAAAGATGATCAAGCTGTAACACACCTGAAGTTCCTGAACTTCAGAATTCATAATTATATAAATCATTATATTAGTGATTATGTGCTATTAATGAATACATGCCATTATTTCATATATTTCATATTCATTGTAATGGAAAGAAGCCTATAATTTCCTTTGAACTGGTGTTTCTATATTACAGTTTAAATTGCAAGATGATGGAAGAGATACAGGTTTTCAAATTTGCTACAAGTTGCCATTATCTAGTGATTGATCATCCAGATTTTAGGACAATTTATGAGCAAATAGGAAAGCAAAGCTGAAAATGAGATTCCTTTGTACCTGATAGGGAAGAATATATTATCAAATCTGTCCAGAAATGAACTATATATCGAAAAACAATCATTTAAAACTCAAAGCAATGAATTAATTAATGCTTTCCATAATGACAGAAGAAAAATACCTTATAGAGAAACACTATCAAAGGGACATGAAAGCAAATGATGTACAAATTAACTTAAAAAAGGGAATGTTAAATAATATTAAATGCCTTAAAACAAAAACAATTGTAGATATGCAACTGCAATTTAACTTTAACCTTAACTAAACCACTGTGAAATGTATGCTCAAGTGAAATGTAACATGCAAAAATCCCAACAAAGGAAATTAGCACCTTTTGAGATTTGCAATTACGATGTCGGTTTAGATTTATCTAAACTTCTATCAGTCCAACTAATTAAATGTAACTCCTTAGAGGTTTCAGCCATATAGCCCGTAGTTGTGCCATACTTATTTATCTTCAAAGCATCCCTCAAGCACTTTAAAGCCTTTATTCTTTGGGATGGTGTGTGGCAATATTTTATTCCCACTCTCCATGGTTTTCAGATGTGCTTCAAATGGTGTATATTTTGCAGGGCCTTTTCTTCTGCTCTTTTAGCCTGACTAGGTGGCTCATTCGCTAAGACACTGAGCTTGTTGATTGGAAAAGTCAGCAGTTCGGCAGTTCAAATCCCTAGTATAGGTCTCCTGCATGAGCAGGAGGTTGGACTAGATGACCTCCAAGGTCCCTTCCAACTCTGTTACTATTACTTTCCATGGCAGCTCTTGCCCTACGGAACACTTTCCCCCTGGAGGTTGGCAGGCCTTTTACCTTCCTGGTTTTCTGTAAAGCTTTGAAAACTTGGCTTTACCCCAAATCACTGGGATAAGATGGATGATCGCACATTGGATGTTGGAACGGGTGCCAGCCAGGTTTTTGTTCTTTTTAATGTTTAAAAGGATTTAATTTTACAGTTTTAATATGGTTTTGTATGTTGATTTGTTTGGATGCTGCCCCAGAGTTGTTAAAAGGTGGGAAGCTATATAAAGGCTATAAATAAATAAGTAAATAAACAAAAAGTTGAACAAATAATAAATATTGAAATTGTTTAGCCTATCAGCTAAGCTAATTAATTTGTACACCCTCCCCCCTCCAAAAATCAACCAAACCTGATGGGGGGGAAAGGGTTCATTCCACCATAGTAACCATATTGAAAACCTGATAAATTGGGTTGGCTTGTAGTCCTGTAAAATCTGAAAGTTAATAATTCCCATACAGTCAAGATGGCTTTCCTGGAGCAGGATCATGAAAGTTATAGGAACAGTTCAGAAAGCAAGATGTCCTCACTTTTGTTTATCTCTGAAGCAGAGAGGGAAAAAAGTTGGTTGTATCTGGAAAGTTTCTAAGTTTTTGTCAATAGGCAACTCTTGGCGGTTTGTGCTAGGTAAGATTGTGGGCAGCTCCAGAGGAAGATTAAAGTGTTTGTGGACTAAGGCTTACTGTGCGTAAATATTACGTAACCTCTAAAAAAACATTGTGGTAAATATATGCAAAGATCTGAAGGGCTGCTCTTAAAATTATGGAGAAAAACTTACAAAGAGTAGCAACTTTAGAAAACTGAAAGACGTCAACCAATTCCAATCTGTTAAGAAATTAAGGATTCAGTTTTGAAGGCTAATTCAAAAGAGCTTAAGACTGGCTTGAAAACTCAAAATGGATATGATTAACATAATATTTGCAATTGAAGATAGATGCAACAAATTGTTTCAAACTTTTCTAACATTTTATAAATATTCTCCCTTAATGGAAGATATTTGTATTCATTATTTTGATCAACATCTAATTTTTTTTCCTCTAAACCTCTCTTTTTCAATTGTATTCCTATTACTAAAGCAGGTATTAAAGAAGAAGAATGTTCCAAGTTGTAAACAGATTGTAAATAGGAAATACAATACAAACGAATTTCTCTGTCATCCCTGATTTCCATTGCTTATTCACAAAGGGTATCATGCATATTTGACTGTATAAAAATTCATTGAAAATCTAGCAATATTGATTACCTTTTGAGAATAATGAGTGATATCGATCTGAGCCCATACTTTAAAGGACAGGTCCCTAACTCCCAGTCCATGGACTGGTACCTATCCGCAGCATGCCAGAAACCGGTCCACGCAAACAAGCGAAGCCCCATCTGTGGGATGCAGGCAGCACAAAAAAAATCACACCCCTCCAGTCCACGGAAAAACCTCTCTCCATGGTTTGGGTCCCTGGTACCCAAAAGGTTGGTAGCCACTGCTTTAAAGTATTTAAAGTTATTAAGGAATTCCAGCAAGGAAAGTAGAAAAGATCATGAAAAACTGTCAATATCAGTATTTTAGACGATTAATTATAAGGCTATAACAGGATACAGCATATCTCAAGTGGTTTACTTATATGTTTCATCAATCTACACATTTTTAAAAATTTGCAAGAAATAGATGGTTCTAATTTTAATACATCTGGGAGGGTTTTTTTTTTTCAGAGAAGATAAAGCCAAAGTTCTGTCAATCTTTTGTGGTATAATTTCTTTGTATTAGCTCTTTCTGCCGTGCAAGATTGCTCAGTGATTGGTGATTCTTTTTCTTTCTATTCTTTTTTTTCTTTACATGCAACTCATTTGCTTTTCAGTTTGATAGAAAGAGAGAGAGAAAAGGCCGGATAAATTAATTGAGCTGTTTATTAGACAGATGCCTTTGCTATTTGATGGCAAGATTTTTTGAGAAAATGTTAATGATTTTTCCCAAGTAAATCCTTTGTATGTAGAAGTGCATTATTCTTCCAGAAATAGTCTTTGTTAATATAAATTTTCTTTATTCTCTTTTGTGTGTCTTATTATTTTATTCTTTTCCCTGTTTTTAAAGATTGGACAGAAGACAGAAAATACATATTTTTTTCAAAATGAAACTAACAATAACATTCTTTTTTTTTTCATTACAATATGGAAATTTGGCAATACTACAGAGGAAAAATGGGATAAAGCTTTTGTCTCCAAATTGTTGGTTGGGAAAAGCAATGCTGGAATGAATAAATAATCATGGACACAAATTATTAAGCACAACGTTTACTATTTTAAGTTGTTCTTGAAAACACGAGCCAGCTAATCATGCCTGCATTTTGAGTGCCCATGAAATTATTATTGACAAAATTATTATTGACAATGTTAGCTCATTTAAAATGAAGTTTGATCCATCCGTCCCATCATCTAGTACAATTTCTTATTATTTTATTCTGTTTTTAAAGAAGACAGAAAATACATATTTTTTATTTCAAATTAAAGTGACTTTTTAATTGAAGCATACTCTGATTATGTTAATATTGGAAAGCTAGAAATTGCAGTAAAATTGGTTTCATTGTAACTTTAAGTTGCTTTATCTCAATGAATTCTTTTCAAGGTCTTTCCATAGTACTGCATTTCTTCCATACTGCATTCAGTTTCGGTTGCCACGATGCAAAAAGGATGTTGAGACTCTAGAAAGAGTACAGAGAAGAGCAACAAAGATGATTAGGGGACTGGAGGCTAAAGCATATGAAGAACGGTTGCAGGAACTGGGTATGTCTAGTTTAATGAAAAGAAGGACTAGGGGAGACATGATAGCAGTGTTCCAGTATCTCAGGGGTTGCCACAAAGAAGAGGGAGTCCAAAGCACCTGAGGGTAGGACAAGAAGCAATGGGTGGAAACTAATCAAGGAGAGAAGCAACTTAGAACTAAGGAGAAATTTCCTGACAGTTAGAACAATTAATCAGTGGAACAACTTGCCTCCAGAGGTTGTGAATACTCCAACACTGGAAGTTTTTAAGAAGGTGTTGGATAACCATTTGTCTGAAGTGGTGTAGGGTTTCCTGCCTAAGCAGGGGGTTGGACTAGAAGACCTCCAAGGTCCCTTCCAACTCTGTTATTATTATTATAACTGCCAGCTTTGCTCCCTCCTCCTCCCCCGTCCTGCTCTAAATGGCATTTTTGCACTACTTAGACAGCCGTCAACGAGTCTCCTCACCAACAAGGAACTACTAAACAGCGAGTCACACAAAACAGACCATTCACTCTAGTGCTTGGAGTAGGGTGTCTTTTTATAACTTTTATTTTACTCTTATTTTGATTTTAATATCTCCCATGTTGTATCTAGGCTTTTTCATTTTTACTTGTTAGGAACTCTAAAACAGTTCACATTAAATTTCTTATTCTCCATTTCAGCCATTTCTGGTGTATCTGAATAAGCTGAAGCAGTTTATGGTTTAAATGATCTGAAGCAGTTCAAAAGTCAGAACATTCCTGCCCTGGATACATTTTTTAAAAAATTTCTTGTTGGATTCTTGTTTAAAGAGAAGATTAGCCACTCACAAAATACTTATATGTAGAAAGGGAAATGAATGGGTCAAGCCCCTTTTTCATTAAAAAAGAAGAAAAGAAGAAGAAAATACCAAGCCTCTCTACTGAGGCAATATGCTATATGGATGCACAGTTTTTCTCTCTCAAAAACTGTCCTGAAGATTCCTGATTCCTGAAGCAGATGAGATGGCATTACACAAATTCCAAGAAACTGAGGAAAAATATTTATGTATTTGATTACATCCTATCTCTCCCTTCAGGATAGCTAGCATGTCCTTGACCTGCCTTAGATCAATCAAAAGCCAAAAAATCCTTCTTAAGCTAAACCTTTGGATAGCTGCATTCCTGTCATTGATAGCTGCGTTCCTGTCAAACAGACAACAAGTGGTCAAAATAGGGAGTGTCCTATCAAATCCTGTACCTGTTAACAGCGGTGTCCCCCAAGGCAGCGTTCTATGACCAACACTCTTTATACTTTACATAAATGACCTTTGCAATCATATTATAAGCAACTGCGTTCTCTTCACCTATGATGTAAAACTATTTAACACCACCGACAATGCTGCTACCTTTCAAAAAGACTTTGACTTTGTGTCAGAATGGTCAAACAATTGGCAACTCCAAATCTCAACCAACAAATGCTCTGTCTTACACATTGGCAAAAAGAATCAGAACACAAAATACAAGCTGAGTGGACACGACCTTGTAGATGACCCTCACTCTGTCAAGGACCTTGGAGTACTCATATATAATGATCTAAGTGCCAAAGCCCACTGTAACAACATCGCCAAAAAGGCACTAAGAGTTGTTAATCTAATCTTGTGTAGCTTCTTCTCCGGTAATATTACACTGCTAACCAAAGCATACAAAACATTTGCTAGACCAGTTCTCGAATACAGCTCATCTGTCTGGAACCCGCACTGCATAGCGGACATTAATACAATTGAGCATGTCCAGAGATATTTCACAAGCAGAGTTCTCCACTCCTTTACTCGCAACAGAATACCTTATGCCACCAGACTTGAAATTCTGGGCTTAGACAACTTAGAACTATACCGCCTTCAGTATGACCTAAGCGTAGTTCATAAAATTATCTGCTACAATGCCCTACCTTCAGCCTCAATACACGAGTACACAATAGATACAAACTTAAAGTGAACTGCTCCAAACTTGATTGTCGAAAATACAACTTCAGCAACAGAGTGGTCAATGCCTGGAATGCACTACCTGACTCTGTGGTTTCATCCCCCAAAGCCCCAAAATTTTAACCTTAGACTGTCTACTGTTGACCTCACCCCATTCCTAAGAAGTCTGTAAGGAGCATGCATAAGCACACCAGCGTGCCTACCGTCCCTATCCTAATGTTCCCTTTTATTTGTATTCATTTCATGTATTCAAATCATGTTTGTTTATATATATATATATATATATATATATATATATATATATATATATATATATATATATATATATATATATATATATATATATATATATATATATATATATATATATATATATATATATATATATATATATATATATAATTTAATATGTGCTTGACAAAATAAATAAATAAATACATACATACACAAATCATACATAAATAAATACATACATACATACATGCATACATACATACATTTGCTGCCATTATGCAAGGAGTTTGAATAGCCCTCCCCATATTTACTTACACTGGAGATGTAAGTGAAGAGAAGATTGCTATGTTTGCAACATAATATATCCAAAATGATCAAGATTTCAGCCAAATTGGAGGTGATCCAATAGCTAATGGCTGGAAACTTCTAGAGCTACAATCTCAATTAACATGTAGGTTGCTAGGCTAGGGAAAACCATAATGTACCAAATCTTAAAGGTTGGCATAAAGACCAAGTGATTCAAAAGTTGTATTTGATTAATTAATGAAAAATAAGTGCTAAAGTAAAAACGATATCAAGCCAAGTATATTCATTTTTCTCTTCCCCAGTGCCAAAGTCAATCTACACTGATTCTGTTGTTAATCTCTATGAAGTGTTCTCCACCATTTGTAAATGAAGGTAAAATCCAAGTATAGCAGCATATACAGTAGAAGGCTATGGGTTCATATCAGTTTTCTTTATATAGATTCCACTTCAAACCCTTAAAAAGCTGCCGAAAATCAAAATAAGCAATATTGAGCTAGACATGGTAGTGATCTGATTCTGTGTAAGACAGTTTTCCATGTTTCTGTTCTAGAACATAGGGCCTCTTTCTGATGTTTAGAAATTTAGGAAAATAACAGTAGGAGTAAAAATATACCCAATATCTAATACATACTTAAGACCATCTCAGTTTAGGTAAACTAAGGCCTAGAGTCTTCAGGTCTTAACAATTCTTTGATCCCACATTCATTTGGTCTTGGATAATCTCCCCGACTACAAACGCTATCATCAATCACAAAGGAACACCTTTGAGTCAAAAAGAGGGTCTTGGATTATACATCTGGCATTTCTGTTCTTAGTAGCAGTCAAAACATATGTCCTTTCATGAGGAAAGACTCCTTGGAGGCTAGTAGCTTAAATTAGTTCCAGATAAAGTAATAGAAGATATGAAGTTCTTCTATAGGCTTGATTTCATAGATCTTTGCTGAATCCCTGAGCACATTCTTTCAGTGTACACAATAGTTCGTCTGGGATTTAAGGAGAAGAAGATCAGTTCCAGGGACCAAACTAATAACTGGCTTGTGGGAATTTGGTCCATATACACTTCTATTGATATAACAAATAAAGTGAGAGATATTTAATACTTTTTTCAGCTGAGTAATGCAATACCTATGAGGACATTCTAAATATTTAAATCATGGCCAAATGTTTATAATAGGCAATAAAAACTTACTGCATTCAGTGCTTCTGAGATTATTATATGCTTGAATAGTGAGGCAGGATATAGTGGACTAAAGACAGAGGACTAGAAAGCTAAAAAATTAAAGAAGTGGGATGCTGAACAAGTTCTAAAGGTTGCAGAAGAAATTAATTAATTAATTAAATTTGTATGACTGTCCATTTCAACAAGTGACGCTGGGTGGCAAATAATCTTAAAACAAATTAGGAATAACTCCAAACACAGATACAAAAATTAAAATATACAGCAGTCGACATGGTATGTGGGAAAGACCTTGGGAGACAAGGCAAAGAGATGCTGCCTAGGGAATGGTCAGATAAGAAACAGCATAGCCTACAGCTGCATAGTAGATGGGATAAGAGGCTTAGAAGACACCTTTCCTAGTTTCTCTGATTCTATTCATGTACCTGTGCATTAAATATAATTAACTCATCTGGTTGTGTTTTCTGTCTGGTTGCATCAATATTGCAAGTGTGAAAGTACAATTCTACTTCCATCTCCTATATAACCCAAGAAACTAGGGAGGAACTCTTCTGAGCCTTTTGGCCCATCCACTACCCAGCTGTAAACTAGGGTGTCTTTTATCTAACTGTTCCCTAGGCGGTGCCTCTTGGCCTAATCTCCCAAGGTCTTTCTCATATACCATTACAGCAGCTGAGAAAGATATCACAATTGATAGTTATTAGCACAACCAAAGACAGGGCCCAAGGCACAGAACCTTATGAAAGGCTAGCAGATTTGGGGTGATCCTAAACTCCAAGCCAAGGGAGAATGTTCCATAAGGTGGGCAATATGGAAGAAAAAGTACATTTTCTAAGCTTCACCAATCAGCATTCCTTAGCCAATGGGATCTGAAGCATGCTCATCCTGCCAGACTAGTTCAGATAGGTAGAAACAACCAGGGAAATGCAATCCCTCACTTAACCAGTCCCAAGCCATGAAGGGCTTTAAAAGTGACAAGTTGTGCCTTGAATTCCACCCCATAGCCCACCAGCAGCCAAGGCAGCTCACAAAATAGTGGTGTTATATGGGCCAATAAACCAGCACTATTTACTATCCATGAAGCTACATTCTGAGCTTGTTAATGCTCATCAAGGATAGCTTCATATGAAGCACATTGCAATAGTACCTTAATTGTGACATGAATACATCTACTATCAACCTCCATGTTGCCTACTTGCTTCGGCTGCCATAGAAATGGAGGGAAGAGGGGAGGTTAGGTATTTGGGAAGGGGGAAGCAGTGCTGGAGATGTCTCCTTATGTGTCTGATTAGGAGGTTAGGGAGGGAAGTTCTCATCACGTACGGCCAGGCTGGATGGATATGTTTACAGCCGGCTCAAGGTCAACGGTTTCTGCAGATCAGATGTGAAGGCTCCACCTGAAGATGTGCCCACATGACATCTGGGGGGCACTGGGATTGGATGGCCAGCCTGGGGGTTATGAGGGGAGGGATTTAGGATTGCTTTCTATATGCAGTTTACGTGCCTTTTGCCTCAGATCTTGCTTTCAACTTGTTGCCATCAGTTCTTATCTAATAAAAGTATCTTTCTCTAATAACATGGAGTTGGGGCCTTTCTTTCCTGGATTTTGAATGGAAGCACATCTGACATCTACTAGTCCTCATCTGTTAATTACATTATTTCAACTTCTTTTCCAGAATTTTTAATTTCTCATTTTTGGATCATATAGCTTTGCTCTTATTTTGTGCATGCAAGAACCACTGGCCTAATCATGCACACATAGATAACTGTGGCATTGTATTATTATCTTAGATAGCCCTTATGCCCATTGCAATAAAACATATCACATAAGCAATAGAATTCTATAATGGTAACACAATTTCCTGGATCAATTTCCAACAGTCAGCGATTCTTACTACGATAACATTGACATGGTAATATATTCCTTCCAGTAGCCTTTTGCCACCATGAGTGACAGATTATTGTCTTAAATTGCTTTGTTTTGTTTTTCCTTATCCTTCTTCTGGAGATGGATGACTACAGTCATACAAAAGAGATTCATCAAGGTTGCACTTAAAGGGATTGAGGATACCATAAAAAAAACTTGGATAGAGATAGGTAAGACATAATGATTAGAAACAATAACTGGAAGGTTAAAACAGGGAAGGAAATAGCATCAGTAGTTCAAGATATTAAAAACCACTGAGTTTAGCAATAGAGATCATTGAAGGAAATTCTTCTCCATTTCCTTCTTCTCTTCTCTTCTCTTCTCTTCTCTTCTCTTCTCTTCTCTTCTCTTCTCTTTCATGATGGCATACCAGTAAAAACCTAAACTTGGCCCATCAGTCCAAAATGGTTGTTGATACATCTAGCAACTCCAGGGAGCATTGACACTGAATTTTACCCCATTGATCACTAGGGGCTGTAAAAATAGAACTGGAAAAATAGCAAAAAAAAAAAAAGACTTAATTGATCCTTTCTTTGTTTTTTCATTGCTTTATCCTGATTGCAAGACCAATTCTCTTATGATCTCCCTTTCTGTCTGTTTCATACTGGAAGATTAGAATACTGAACACAAATTTGAACAGATGGAACCTGAGGTTCAAAGACCCGAATCAATACACACTTAAAATAAATCTTCTGATTTAAAAAAAAAGCAGGATTTTTTATGGAAACAGATAACAAGCACTGTCAAAATATATAAGCAGCAAACTAACATATTTAAAACAAAGAAACCTGATAGCAAATCTTTGTCTTTAGTTCCTAGAAGAAGGATTTCTTGAGCCTATATCTCCCATTCATTGGTTCTCCTGACTAAACCCTGACTCCACAGATTTGCAATCTTCTTCATAGCCCCTGTGCTGACCCCCTAAAATTTTGCCATCTTATCTTTCTTCCAGTCCAAAAAATATTTAGCATTTCCCATAGGCCCAAGACAGTCCCTTTGCTTAGTCAGAGTCCCTATCTTCTCCCTTCCAAAGCAGCTTGGTAAATTAAAGTAGGGCAGCTGCTTCAAAGAAATAGTTGAATGGGATGCTGCCAAAGTATTTCATGCTGTTTTATTCAAAGGTACCTTCTAACAATCAGACAATAGCCACAACCAAATACTTTAATACTGCCATATGAGATCCAATATGTTGTCCATAAATAGTATTAATTCACTGTAACCACATCACAAAAACCTGTGTTTCAAGATATAAATAAAAGGGCCTTCATTGCTTTGATCTAAAGATATTATATCTGGTCCTATAGAAAAGGGGCTAATATTCAATGAAATAAAGCAAAAGGCCATAAACAAAAAGCCTATTTCATTATCTATGCATTGCTTAGTAATTCCTTGTCTAAGTAATACATAGATAATGGGGACATGGTGGCTCAGTGGCTAAGACACTGAGCTTGTTGATCAAAAGGTTGGCAGTTCAGCGGTTCAAATCCCTAGTGCCGCGTAATGGGGTGAGCTCCTGTTATTTGTCCCAACTTCTGCCAACCTAGCAGTTCGAAAGCACATAAAAAATGCAAGTCGAAAAATAGGGACCACCTCTGGTGGGAAGGTAAACAGCGTTCCATGCGCCTTTGGCATTTAGTCATGCCAGCCACATGACCACGGGGACGTCTTCGGACAGCGCTGGCTCTTCGGCTTTGAAACGGAGATGAGCACCGCCCCCTAGAGTCGGGAATGACTAGCACATATGTGCGAGGGGAACCTTTACCTTTTTAAGCATGTTTAAGATTCATTCATCTAATATAGCCAGATATTCTGAAACCTCTAAAAGATTTCAAGACATTATGTATGACTTTTCTAGATATAAATCAAAACATTAACTATGGATTTGTTTTTCTTCCATCAGTAGGGGATATCATTTGCAATTTCCACTGCACATCTGTTATTTTTCTAAAATGTAAAAATTGTAAAACCAATAATAGTAAAAAATACAATACGAATAAAACAATTATGAGACTGTATTTTTATAGTAACTTGTTTGTTTAGAGCGTATCTAAGAGATAGGACATAAATAAGGCTATGTATCTGTTTCTCCCACAGACAAATTTCCTTAATAAATACTGGTCTGGCTTATTAGCTGCAGTAAAAATCAAAGTTCATCATAGATACAGAAAGCTAAACAGATAGGGAAGCACCATATACTTCCTGATGTACTGATATATCAGTATATAGTTTATGTTTTGCCTGAACAGAATACAAGTGGGGAAAATAAGCTGAACTCTGTACTTCCTGATATTCCTGAAGGAAGAAATGATCTCAGTTAATTTTTAAAATGTTTATTTCCACAAATAGTAATCAGGATGGAGAACCTTTTGCTGTTTCAACAATCAGTTCTGTTGGACTGCCATTTCTTTTCAAAACAGATACAGCTTTCTTTGTGGCCATCCTGGGTAGAAGCCATGCTCCTGGCTGTGTAGTTTTAATCCTGGGTAAATAAGTCTGGGCAGGGTGATTTAACCACAATATTTGGTTTGCACTTCATTTCAGGAAACAATCCAGTTTCATTTGTATCAACTGCATCCAGAGCCCTAGGCAGGGGAGGGCAAGCACCAAGCCTGGCCCTTGAGCTCCCAAGGCACCAGGACCCCACAGCCCAGCCCAGCCTGCTTCCCCAAGGGAGTGCTTGGCTGTACTTATCTCCTCCTCAAGGCTGCTGCTGCTGTTCTCGTTCACCTTGGCCAGGTTGCTTATGGTGTGTGCAGGAGTGCAAAGTGTGTGGATCAGAAGGAGGCCCACTCCCTCTCCATGCAGAAAGACCTGGCTTTGTAACCAAAGCATCCTCAGCAATAGGATGGGAGACCACCAGGAGATGTCAGGAAGAGGAGACAAGGGGTTGGCAAAAGTGCAGCAGGGCTGCTGGTGACCAAGTGCTAAGGCAGGACTTCCTTCCGACCCTCCTTCCCTCTCATTATAATCTCCTTCCTTCCTTCCTTCCTTCCTTCCTTCCTTCCTTCCTTCCTTCCTTCCTTCCTTCCTCCCTCCCTCCCTCCCTCCCCCCCTCCCTCCCCCTCCCCCCCTTGTTCTTTGTTTCTCTAATTGTTTAACAGCATGAGATGAAATTTTCAGGAGCTGCTGAACTTTCTGATGGGCTGAAGCAGGATCATGTGCAGTTTGGAAATTCCGTCATGCAAATGGACCTTGAAAGACGTATTGTCACCAGGGATTACTTGCTTATGTGGGCAGGCTAAGGGGCTGATACTTATGCCCACTTTTGAATGTAGATGCACAAGAGCTATGACTCAGTAAAGAGGATAAAAATATTATTGATTTTGTTCACAAAATTGCCTTCACAACTTCCCAGCGTCATAAAAAGTCTCGGATGACCTGCTTTCTTTCTCACTTCCCTCAAGTGACTCAGGAGTGAAGACTAATGTCAGTACATTGATTATAATCAGTTGGCAGCAGTGCTAGAAAATTATTTCTTCTCTTTCTCTGTTTTACTATGCTATTGATGTAAATCTGTTTCCTCAATGACATTTAATTTAATTTAATTTAATTTAATTTAATTTAATTTAATTTAATTTAATTTAATAATAAAATTTCTTTGCCACCCAACTCCCAGGGGACTCTGGGCGGCTAACAACAAGTAAAAACATATAATCACATAAGAAAAACAATTTAAAAACATATTAAAATACAATCCATATCAAAAAAAGATCTTTCAATCATACATACATACATGGGCCGGTCTAAAAGACCTCGTCGAAGGGTCATTGGCCCAGGCCTGCCGGAAAAGCCAGGTCTTAACGGCTTTCCGGAAGGCCAGTAAGGTGGGGGTAATACGGATCTCAGGAGGTAGTTGGTTCCAAAGAGTCAGAGCAGCTACAGAGAAGGCCCTTCCCCGTGGGCCCACCAGCCGACATTATCTGGCGGATGGAACCTGAAGAAGGCCGACCCTCTGTGATCATACTGGTAGAAGGCGGTCACGCAGATAAACTGGTCCTAAGCCATGTAGGGCTTTAAAGGTAAGAACCAACACCTTAAATTGTATCCAGAGACCAGTCGGAAGCTGGCGAAGGATGGGGTTAGTGTGGGTGTATCTTAGGACACCCACCATGCGCAGAAGCAAAATCGCCCAAAAATTCACAGAAAAAGATGGC
This sequence comes from Diadophis punctatus similis, assembly GCA_023053685.1. Classification (NCBI taxonomy): domain Eukaryota; kingdom Metazoa; phylum Chordata; class Lepidosauria; order Squamata; family Dipsadidae; genus Diadophis; species Diadophis punctatus. The sequence continues at coordinate 172,689,053 of JALIGW010000002.1, forward strand.
GACGCGCACGACGGACCGGCAGAGAGGGCTCCGGAGCGATCGCGCGCAAATTGCACAATCGGCCACTCCATACCAGAGCTGCACACCAGACAGCTCCAGCAGGAACCCACCTCTGCTAAGACTGTTGACCTCACCCGATTCCTAAGAGATCAGTAAGTGCACGAGCGTGCCTACCGTCCCTGTCCTAATGTTCCCTCTTATCAGTACCCATCTTATGTATATAAACAATGTTATATCTATGTATATTACTAACACGTACTTGACAAAAATAAATAAATAAAAAAATAAAATAAAATAAAATAAATAATAGCCCACCTGTAACAATCAACCTTTATGGACATGATTTCCACTGAGCAAAATGGAGCTACAGAGACCTTGTTTTTTTTAAATCTGAAAAGTTGATTCTAACTCCAAATATTTTCTTCAAATATAAATTTTTAGGAATTGTAATTAAGTTAAGGACATACTGATATATAAGATATTTTTCCCAGATCAAAACTACAATTAAATAAACTTGAAATAAAATTGCCAAGGCTTATTAACATTATTAATAGATACTACTGTATTAAGGGCAACATCAATATATCATGATTATTCATTTCATTGTTAGAAAGATATTCATCTATATGAAAAAGAAATACTTATCATAATTGGCAGAAATATTATACTTTGCAGATGAGATCATTTCCAGGACAAAATGTATTGCTATTTAGTATCAGATCTACATTTTATTAACAAACATTTCTTTTTCATATGGATGGATGAACTTTTCTTTATGAAGAAGCTAACTTGAAGATAATGGAGCATTCCTAATATCATATTAGGTGACACAAATAAGTGATGTCAGACTGGAATCTATTTTAGAATGAGACATCAGACAACTAAGTCTGCAGAAACCAACTGAAAATGAATGGCCAAGTGCTGAAACTTATACTTAAAATAATCTTCCAACTGAAATTTTCTGAAAATTGTCCTCCAATTTCTCCAAATGTTCTTACTATGTGAAAAAGTGTTATCTTTGCCCACATCAATTTCTCCCATCACTATATGAACAGTAACCTAAGATAATATAGTTCTGGATCAAGGTTAGCAGTTTCCCCCCAAAAAAACATACAGTAACAGTTTCGCTGCTCCTTGCCTTTGTATCTCAAGTTCTGAGAGGAAAATCATAGAGTTCTGATGTAATGGATTAATATCATTTAACAGACCTGTAATCATGAGCATGGTATAATGGGTGTGGGATTGGTTGATTGATTGGTTGGTTGGTTGATTTAGCAATAGCACTTAGACTTATATAATGCTTCATAGTGCTTTACAGCACTCTCTGAGTGGTTTACAACATTAGCATATTGCCCCCAACAATCTGGGTACTCATTTTACCAACCTCAGAAAAAATCAACCTTGAGCTAGTCAGAATCAAACTCCTGCAGTGGGCAGAGTTAGCCTGCAATATTGTATTCTAATTGCTGCACCACCATGGCTTCTTTTAAGAAATATGTGGTTTCTTGCTTAAAAAAATGAATGCTTCTTTTAATCAACTGCTTTTTAAAAACAATATAGGACCAACCATCCTTCTATTCCACTGACAGTACAGCTGCAGCCATCAACTGTGGCCACCAAGAATAACCTCTTACCAGGAAATCTATAGAATTCCGGACCATTATTACAATTTTAGCATGAAAGGAAATACGTTTGTTGTGGTTCAGGGGTTGAAACCTTGTCTAAGTGTCTTAAATGTTATGAACAAAATGCATACACCTAGCCATGTCATGGTGATTATCCCCTATAAGGTAGATACATCAATTTAGAGAGGTCTATGACAGAATATATCACCCGCACAAATAAAAATAGATGTGCACAGCCAATACAAATATTCATGTACTGCTATTTGTATGCGGATTTATTTGTAGGTGTATTGTCTTTCACCTGCCCTTGTGACTTATGTTTTCCATCAACAGCTGAGAGGTGATACAAATTGCAAAGGGAGAAAAAGTGTAAGAAATAAATAAATGTCCTGAAACCCTGAGAATCCTATTTCTTCCACAACAAATTTGTTCCACAATAAACAGCAAAGCCAGAGATTTTGGCTGTAAGGAAGGAACAAGAATAATTCTCCAGGAGATGCTACAATAGATACTATCTAAATGTATATATTAATAAATTTAAAGATATTTATGTGTGTTTCCTTTATGGATTAAAGGAAATCTGTCTTAGCCTATGCAGGTCAAAAAAATGCCCCAACCTCTGAGACAAACCAGTTACTTAAATTATTATCTGGACAATCTCATGATGTAGCATGCTTTGAATACCAGTACATAACTGTATCATAGGACATAATTTATTTGAATGTTCTATGAGGGAATTCACTGTTTCTTTCTTTTCATTATGACATTCAAGATAGGTTAGGTCAGGAAACAGACACCAGAAGAACTGGATTTCTCTTTCTGACTCTTACATCAAGAAGAGTCAAAGCAAGCCAATCTTGAGTTTCTTCTTCATCCTTTCCTGTCTTTCTGGATTAAGCTGATGTTTTGCAATGGCTTCCAGGCTAACTCTATACTCCTCTATGGGTTTATTTCTCTTTCTCTCTCTGATATTACTATATGTAGCTAATATACGGAACTAACTAACAGATGGATGGATATAAAGCATTAACAGAGATTATTTTTATATTTTATAGAGAAAAGATATGTTAAATGTAAAGTCTGTAACTTTAGACTTAACTAATTAGTATTAATTATTTCATTTCATTTCCATACAGTCAAAACTTGGTACTCAACTGCTTCAAAACTCATTGAATTAGGTATGCAATGTATTTTGAAGTAGAAATGTTGTCCTGGCATTCAGCTTTCTCCCGGTAGTCCACACGCAAGGAAAAACCTGCTGATATCAGCTGCCTCATGACTCACTATTTCTTCCAGTCAAAATGGCGGGTAAAAGAATTCCTGATGCCCAAACCAAATCAAAAGTGCTATTTAAAGAACAAACACAAGAAGTACATCTGTTCAATTACGTGCCATCCAGTTGGCCCAGATGTATTTCAGAACACAATTTTCTCCCATATGGAGAGAACAACTCCACATCTTGCTATTTACACTAATGACAAATATGTTCCTTGTTTTCATATTGATAAACTGGAAATGTGATTTTGATATCTCCAAAAATGAACTTCATACTAGAAAAAAAATAGTAATTCAGTGAAAGTAAAATTAATTGATCTAGTCTAAATTAATTAACCATAATACTGAGAGTAAAACAGTATATAACACTTGTAACACTGGTTTGCTTTCCTCTTCTATTGGTAGCTCTACTTTGCAAATGTCTAGGTGTAATACCTTATTTCAAAATCAATGCATTTTAAAAATACTGATATTTTTGTTCTTCCTGATTTATTTTGATTCTCATAGTTATATTCCATTTTCCTCTAACAGACCAAAGTGACATATAGCGCACTTTTTTCTCCAGGGTTATCCCTGCAACTTTGAGTGAGAAATGTGATGAGTCCAAAAACCCTGGAAGTTTTTAAGAAGATGTTGGATAACCATTTGTCTGAAGTAGTGTAGGGTTTCCTGCTTAAGCAGGGGGTTGGACTAGAAGACCTCTAAGGTCCCTTCCAACTCTGTTGTTGTTGTTGTTGTTATTATTATTATTATTAGCATTAGCATTAGCATTCAAAGAGCTTCTGTTGCTGAACTACATGTGAGATTCTTCTTGTTCTCTGAGCTTCTGTCTCTTCCTGTGGACATTTCATAACCAGGCTAGGTCACATCATCAGTGCCAAATATGGAATTATATACAGGGAGTAGCTCACCCTCCTGTGTTTTCCACAGCAAAGGAGAATAAGGCTCAATAAGGTTCAATCACTTTACAAATAGCATCAAACTGGACCAGAGAGGAAAAGCAGAACACAGTTGTTTGTTTTGAGCATCTAAATCTACCTGTTTACTTTATCTATTCATTAGCATTTTGGAAACCTAATTATTCAAAGAGGCTAAGTGATTACAATGTCAGTAGATAAGCAGGAATCTTTCACCATCTCCTTGGAAAATAGGACTAGGCTATCTCAAGGCTCTATCTTTTGAAAAAATCAATAAAAATTCTTCCTGTTTATAAATGGAGATGGATAAGAAACTTTTTGAATCCTTCTCTCTGGAAAAGGAGCTGATGCTATCACAACTGTGCACAGTAGAAAAATAATTAGAACTTTGACCTGGGAAAGATGTTCAACCAAACCCTGCAATATGATGCCTCTCTTTCTGAGGAATAAGTGGGACCTACTTCCATGTAATTATTAATATAATTAGACTGTAAAAATTGCAATGCTATGCATGTTGATAAAAAGCCCAGGGCGTAGGAGACTTCTCAACATGCTACTTATTACCATAAGTATAAAATCTGTATATATGGAAAAATATAAACAATTGTCCACATGCCTCAATGATTAAACAAATAAAAAGTTAGCTCACTTGATTGTTACTAACATCATATGAATCTTGATGCACAATCATGACAAGGTGTTATGGCTTACTGAAATTAAGGCCCAGGCCAAACATTCTCAGAAAAGTTTTGCTAGTTCTTTGGCCAGAGTAAAGAGATGGGGATGGAATTGAATTGCTCCAAAATATGTAATCTCAGGAAATGCTACCTAGGGTGGCATAGAGCTGTTACAGCACAGTTTTGTTTTTCAAATGCAAGATTCGAAACTGAACAGAATTAGATGTGCCACTGAAAGAAATTCCTCTGTCTTGTATCAATAGGGCTGGAAAGGTCTGCCTTGTTTCAAATGTGCTGCTGATATGCATATTATTAAGCATATTATGCAATATTTGTGTTCTCTGATTTCTTAGAAGATCTGCATGAAGCAATACCAGAGGTTACCGCTTGGATAGCTGAATTGAACATCCATTTATGAGACCACTGCCGTATCCCTGTAGAAGTTTTGTATATAATTACATGGGTTGTATATATGTTTACTTCTCTTTGTCATGTTCTTATCATATGCTAAATAAATAAATAATACGGCAAGATTACAGGAAATTTACCAGCAACAAAGTCATTTAGGTTATTCACTGTTAATTGAAGTTGAAGTTGAAACTGAAATAAGTATATCATAGGGTTGTGCCACCCTAACTCATTCCAAAAAGATGCTCAGGGGCACAGGAGAGAGCAAATTTAGAACATGTTATGCAGTTCTTAAGCAGAGAAGTGATTTCCCAGCTCACTGCTTTAAAGGGATGCAAGCAGGTATTTGTACACTCTGAAACTCCTTTTGGAAATGAATCTCAAAAACTGCCCAATTCCTACTACTATATAGGAGGTAGCCACTTAAGTCACACCTCATATTTTTATTTTTTAAAAAATAGAGATAATCTGCACATAAGTTTTTAACTGACTCTTCTCTGGCTAAACTATGCAACATCTTATTGCATAGTTTAGCCATAGAATTAGAAAAATTACAAACATGAAAATGTCTTCTTATTGCATATGATGGTTTATAGCAATAGCAATTAGACTTACTGTATATATCACTCCAGAATGCTTTACACCACTCTCTGAATGGATGACAATGTCAGCATATTGCACTCAATAATCTGGGTCCTCATTTTACCAACCTCAGAAGGATGAAAGGCTGAGTCAACCTTAAGACCCGTCAGGATCAAACTGCAATGTTGCACTTCAACCACTATGCCACCAGGGTTTATGCATCATACATGAAATTTTTATTTTATTATTAAATTTATATTCCACCCATCTTGCAGTTAGAAATTATCTATTCCTTTTTAAGAGTGTACTAGTAGAATTCACTTCTACCCCTGGGATTTCATTGTAGCAATGAATTCCCATTGCTTTTATATGGAACGCTTGCCATTTAATTTTGATTTCTGAGCATGATCCATGATCTTACACAGTGTTATTTCCATTCATATAATTACTATGAAAAACTTTTTTATATTTACAATTTTATGACTTCACTTGTTACTGTCTTTATGTGATTGTTCTTTTTACAGTGTACAGTCTGAGTCCAGTGGTAGGGTAAACTAGTCCATTTCTAGAACAAGATGATAATTTAGAGAATCACAAGGTTTGCTGTTCAAAAAGTATATATCATAGTATCAGCCAGTTATGAACTAGCAGCTGTGAACTATAGAGCTGTACTGTGAACCACAAATGCTGGATGACCCAGATAATCTCTCAGGATTCTAGGAAAAGTCTGGCCTCTTATTCATTAAGCCATGGGTCCTCAAACTACGGCCCATGGGCCACATGCGGCCTGCTGAAGCCATTAATCTGATCCACGCAGGACCACGAGGCTGCCCCGCCCACATTGCCCTGCCCACCCTTCCGCCCAGTGCAGGACTTACCTATGCGAGCCCTGCTGGCTGGAACTGAAAGGTAAGGCACAGACACCCCAGAAGGCCAAAAATGGGCCATTTTGACCATTTTTGCCCCAAAATTGGCCATTTTTCTTGTTTTTGGCCTGCAGAATGCTTCTGGAGGCGGGATGGCACAGACACCCCTAGAGGCCAAAAAAACTGGCAACAACGGCCCCTTTTTCACCTGCCATGCCTCCAAGTTAGATAAAGAGAGAGAGACAGAGGGAGAGACAGAAGAGAGAGAGAGAGAGAGAGAGAGAGAGAGAGAGAGAGAGAGAGAGAGAGAGAGAGAGAGAGAGAGATATTTCTCAAGATCCTTGGGGCTGAGAAGAATTGCTGCAAAACTGAGTTTCCTGAAGTGGACCACTAGACAACTGAAAAAACGATCTAGTAAAAAGAAAAGTCAACCAAAAGAGCAACATGCAAACAAAAGCAAATAAAACACCCCCAGGAGCAAAACAAATTAAAGTTTAATTTGTGTGCATTGTTTAATGGACTGTTAAATTGGCCACGCCCACCTAGTCACATGACCTGGCCATGCCTAGCCAGTCACATGACCACCTAATCATGCCCACCCAGCTGGTCCGGCCCCCCAACAGTTTGAGGGACCATGAATTGGCCTCCTGTTTAAAAAGTTTGAGGACCCCTGCATTAAGCACTCATCTAAAATCACATCTACACTAAGGAAGAGATGGACATAAGACCAATTTTTGTGAAATACAATCTTCTATCTCTGCCCACGGCTGACTTTCCTACTTCTTTCTTTTCTTATACATAATCTACTGATTTATTTGAAGGATTTAAAGTAGCTCATTAGAAAACAAAGCAGGTGCAAAGTATAATACATACAAGATTCCATGGGCTGAGTAAGAAATGATTCCATTCTGATGTGAAAACTAATTAAAAGGTAAAGGTTCTGGTGACTTCGTGGTTATATCCATGCAATTTTCATGTCTACAGGCAGATGTTATACTTCTGCTGCCTTCAGGGTGTTTTTCTGAACTGCTCTACAGTGGTCAATATGCTATGGTTGATCAACCTAGCAGTTATACTTCAGCTGATTGGTACCGGCTAGCAACCAAGTTCATATGCAACTATAACTGAATGGTATAGACTGAAAACCGATGAAGCCATGAAAGCTATAATATTTAGGCTGTCTGTGTTCCAGTCAAAGAGAGAAATAATGTATGCAGCAGTGGTTGGTTTGCCACTGAGATGGCCATTGGAAGATTGGGTTTGGTTGATACCCAAGTCTAGGAGTTTAGCAGATACATTCCTATCAATTAAGAAAACTATATAAAGGCAAACTAAAGTACCATTTGCACATTGTTTTGGTAATTATTATTGTCATTATGAGCTGAGAACTAGCTTTCATGAGCAAGGCTCTGTATTTTCTGTCTCATAAGATTGCCTATCAGCTTTACAAGGTAGTCCAGACAAGAAGCAGGAGCACTAACCCTATCTTTATTGTAAGGTTACATTAATAATGTCTTGCATATCTGAAAGCAGATCTTTCCTCCCTACAGTCCAAGATATTAGAGATGGTCCCTTTTGGGATGTCCCCATTCTTTCTGTGGAGTCAGTGGCACAATTCCTCCATTGCAGTTGTTCCTCCTATCTCCTAAGGCAGGGGTGTCAAACTCGTGGCCTGTGGCCCGGATGCGTCATGTGCTGGCCATGCCCACCCCTGGTTTAGTGAAGGGGGGGGAAGTCATGATGACAACATGATACCGCAAGTTTGACATCCCTGTCCTAAGGGCATTTCCACATACTATTATAATGCACAATACCTTGAATACTGCTCAAGGAGAAGACTAGCATCCAGGATAATGATGTGCACCTTTCAAATTGAGAGCAAAGCTTATTACACAAGAATATATTATTTTATTTATTTATTATTTGTTTGTTTGTCAAACATGTACAAGATAGTAGGTTTTGGTACAAACATAAACACTAGCAAAGTAGGTACAGGTAAATTAGGCAATAGGACAGTAGGACAGGGACGGTAGGCACAATATGAAAAAAAAAACCTCTCATATTGGTTGTAGCAGTGGTGTGGACCACGCAGGTAGCTTACTGAGCTAGAGTCACAATGAGGCATGACAGGCAAACTTAGAAAAAGAGGATATACAGTGCCCTTTGACTAGCTAAACAATGGACAGAACTATCTTTGACTTTCAAAAAAACCCATCCTTCCTATAGCTTGTAGTATAGCATATAAAAATTGAAATACCTGTATATACCAAAAGTGAAGTTCCTACTGTAAGTATAATTGGCATGGTATATTAAAATGATGGGTATGATCTTGCTTACTGCAAAATAAGAAAAAGACAGAACAAATCCCCCTCTTTTTTTCAACAGGAGCACAATGCTATTAAGAAAATAGGTTCATAGGAAGCAACAGTAAGCTTGCTTGCTGTAATACTAATTTCCTTCTGTGATTACATTAACTATGACAGCAGCAGTTGGAGCCACAAATAGGTGATGCGTCTGCAAAGCAAATTAGGGAGCAGAGTGCAGAAGAACAGTTCATTAGGCTCCCAAACACATCATTTTTTACTATCCACAAAACAGAGAAAAAGGCTTTAAGGCAAAAGGTTTGGAATATGATTTCTCCGAAGGAGCTCCTGCAAATCTTTTAATACAACACTTGGTAACTACAGTATTCTCTTCTCAAACAAGTAAAAGGATACAGAAAAGGCAATAAGACCTGACCAATTTCCAGGTTTGGAGAGAGGACTTTGGGGATTGACCAAACTTAATGTCATTACTATATTACCAATTCTATGCTGGAAAGTTATCCATCAATCAACTTGATGACAGAGAATTTGCTTTTGAAAAGTTTAGTCATGTTAATTTTGCATATGTATATATATATATATATATATATATATATATATATATATATATATATATATATATATATATATATATATATATATATATATATATATATATATATATATATATATATATATATATATATATATATATATATGGAGGGAGGGAGGGAGGGAGGGAGGGCCATGAGTTCAACTTCCAGGAGACTGAAGTTGTTGCCTATGATGAAACAAAAGGAGGACGCCTCCTGAAAGAAGCCTGGTTCTCTAACAACAACTCTCTCAATAGACACATTGACATACCACCGGCATACCAGGCATTAAGACACCAGGAAGGACTCAAGGGGGGTCGATCACTATGCCTGAATGGAGATATGGGGCAAATTACCCCCTTTAGGCATAGAGATTGCCCCAATGAAGGTGTGACAATCCCTAACTGCGCACAAGGGAGCACAGTAGAGGAGCAGCAGAATGAGAGAGACAGGAGGGGTGAAGAAGAACAACGCAGACCCATCACAAGATCATGGGCAAAACAGATGAATTTAGAACAGGCAATGCATGTGCCTAAAAGGGAGAGGAACAACAATGAGGGGGAGGAAGCCAGGAGAAACACCTTCACAGCAATGCCTGATAGCCCTGCTTTGCCCCCTAGGGAGAGAAAGAGGCAATACACCATGGGGAAATCTTCATCCGTCAGCATGACTAAGGCAGAAACAATTAAGTCAATTACAGGAGAGAGAAAAGGGTGTGGACCGGTCACACGTGCAAAGTCTAAATTGACAGACATTACATAAATTGATGGGCATTCTATAAAAGCAAGCATCTCTTCCATGGGGATTTTACACTCTGACGAAGTCAACAGGGGTTGACGAAAGCTTAGCAATTTTAATAGTAGTTTTAAATAAAATTTTAAATGTTCCAGAGATCGTGATGGCTATCGCTTCTTTATCTGTAAATATGCCTGGAACTCGCATTTTTAGAACAATCCTTAATACACACACACACACACACACACACACACACACACACACACACACACACACACACACACACTAAAGAGATGGCTAAGGGACTTTATTTATTTATAGATGTGTAAATGCCCTGTCTTTTCTTGAGCAACAAACTCTTCAAAAGTCTAGACATGTACCTTGTACCTTGTGATTCTTGACGATTGTATCTTGTCTTTTTATGCACACTGAGAGCATATGCACCAAAGACAAATTCCTTGTGTGTCCAATCACACTTGGCCAATGAAGAATTCTATTCTCTGTCCTTCCTGGATTGCCCTGCTGCAATTAAATTATTAGGGATTTTGTTGAGGAAATTCCTTCCACTGGGTCTTTTTCTGATTGTGAAAAATGGGCAGTTTCTGAAAAATGGAAAAATGTTTCACAAAAGATTACACCACCAGTAAAACCACCTCTGCTACCTTGAAGAAGAGATTGCTTTCACAGAGTGAAATGACTGAAGCATTCTTAATAAATAAATAAATAAACAAACATGTAGGAATAGAATACCACACAGATAAAAGATTCTGAGAGGCAAGGGCTTAGCTGTACTGTGTGTGATCATTTAACTCAGTTCTCTGAGTGAGGGTGGACAAAAAAGGGAATCTTTTGCTTGCTCTCTCTACTCTGCTCACTAGAACGAAAAGCACAGCATCTGGAGTTGCAAATTCACCAATTAAATTGCATGTTCACATGTTCCTATTTGTCAAATCATAATCAGGAAGTGGAGATGATACTTTGCTGGGTTGATTCTGACTCGGTTCAGCATTTATGACTTTATGCTTTCTCAATTTCTACAGTAACTTTAATGAATGGATTCTTTAAAATGTTGACATTTTGCCTAAGGTTGAAACCTCAGAAAGGTTAAGCTTGGTTTAATGAAGAGCAGAGAGATGACGTCTGAAGCGCTTCTCCCAAATTTATTATTAGTGAGACTTATATACCCCCTCATAGTGCAAGCACTCTCTAGGCGGTTAAAGTTGGGCGGGAGTTGGGCGGCATACAAATCTATTAAATAAATAAATAAATAAATAAATAAATAAATAAATAAATAAATAAATAAATAAATAAATAAATAAATAAATAAATAAATAAATAAATAAATAAATAAATAAATAAATAAATAAATAAATAAATAAATAATCTTTGAATTAGCCCTGCTATACAATGACGGCAAACAACCAATTTTCAGGAACCTTTTTTGACAGCCCAGATTTGCTGTATAATGCACGAAAGCAGAATCCCCCCCCACTTTGGCCTGAAGATTGTGCATAGAGTCCCAATCAATCAATCAAAAACAAGGAAGACAAAGGGGGGGAGCAGGTAGATGATCTAATTTTATACACATTGACACTGAATTAAAATGAGATCAAATTAAATTCTGCCAAAAAGATAAAATTATTTAAATAGATTTCTTACATGTTCTAAGGGTTTTGAAAGTTAGAACAGTTAGAGCAGACATGCAAGCATTTTTTACAAAATGTCTTAGAACAAAATCCACTGTCTAGTGTTCCATTTTAAATATGTATCATTATTCACTGGATTTCAAAACACCAGGAAGGGAAGATTCGGAAGCAATTTCATCTGTTTTCTCTTTCATTGCCTCATCTACTAATCAGTACAAATGCAGAGGAAATGTTGTACAACAAATGTTTCAAATAATTATTATTCTTCCCTTCAGCACAGACTCAAAGAAGGTATTAATTTTAATTAATTTCTAGGGATGATAATGATAGTGCAAAATACACCCAAGAGAGTCCTATTGGGAAATAAAATGTAACAAAATAACAGGTTAATAAAGAGTTGACAAAATGTGTAGAGGGATTTATGCAGAACGATCGTATTTTGCACACAGCAAAATCATGGTGGAATGTTGCAAGTTTTTTCTTCTAGAATGTAGAAATTTAATGTAATTTTATTCCTTATCTTTTTTTTGCAATTTTATACATGTAGTTTCATGTATTGCAACTGACAAAGAGGGATTGTAAAAATTCTGCAGTGGGGATTCAAATGGAGGTACGGTTCTGTCCTAGGCATGAAAATGTTTTCTTTTATAGAATAGAATAGAAATCTTTATTGGCCAAGTGTGATTGGACACACAAGGAATTTGTCTTTGGTGCATATGCTCTCAGTGTACATAAAAGAAAAGATACATTTGTCAAGAATCATGAGGTACAACATTTAATGATTGTCATAGGGTATAAATAAGCAATCAGGAAACAATCAATTTAATATAAATCGTAAGGATACAAGCAACAAGTTACAGTCATACAGTCATAAGTGGGAGGAGATGGGTGATAGGAACGATGAGAAGACTAATAGTAATAGTAATGCAGAGAACTTATGGTAGAGTTCTCCAATCTTTCCACCTTGGTGGACTGGTGGGGGGTGGGGGAGAAATGATTCTGTGCAAGTTGCAGGCAAACATGCATACACGCACAGCTCCATTTGCATGAGTAGTGGGTATGAGCTCTCCTGCCACTCACACAAATGGGGATGTGCATACACTCGCCCGCTACTTCTGCAGCCCAGTTCCAAATGGCTCAAGGCCTGGTAATGGGTTGGGGCTCAGGGGTTGGGGCCTCCTTTTTTTACAGTAAGACTTGCCAGAATTCTTTTCCTAGATCTAAGAAACCAATCAACTGGGTACTTTCTAGAATATCCATGATGAATGAAGATAGGTGACAAATAAAAACTCTTATAATCTAAATTTCCAGACGTTTTGTAGTATGAAGTACAAGAGGCACGCTGATACAAAATCAAGCAGCTCTTGTGTGCAGAAGTATCCATAGGTGGTGGTGGTGGTGGGGGGGAATAATTAAAGTAGCATTGCAGTGTTGTAATGCAGACTCTGCCATTTCTGAATACTTATCTTGACCATCGGTGTATGAAAAAGCGTGTGCTTGCGTTACTAGGTGTGTTCCTGCTTTCATCATGTAGATGGTGACATGATGGATACCTCTGCTTACACAGGCTACCCTAATGCAATGAAGCTTTCAGTTTTGGAAAGCTGAGGCAATTAACTCAGCAAATAAATTAGCCATCAATCAAATGGTGATGGATGAGGATACTCCCATAGCAGTGTCAAAACAGTGCAGTGAATCAGGATGGGGGGAGTAGGTGAAAAGTGAAGTCGGAGGTCCAAAATTCCATGAGTAGAGATGCCCAATGTGAGATCTTGGTTATGTACATTTCTGATAACAATATAAATAATGTACATTACATTTAACAAGGTACTAAAAGGCAAAAAAAAAAGAATAGTACACAGTATTGATTGTTGGAAATAATGCTCTGAAAAGTTGTGCTACTCAGCATAGTTGCCTACTACCAGCTATTAAATAGATTAAAGGCTGGGTATGATAGAATTACCTATATGGGATCTGTTATCTAATTAATATAAGTGACAACAAATGACCAATTCTACTTCTTAGCACTTTTATATCTTCTTCCTTTATGTCATTTCCTTTCAATTCCTATGTTCTCCAAATTTGCCATATGCACTGAATGCCTCAGTTGTAAGCATTCCTATCACAAAACTGATTGGGTAAATAGGTTATTTGCTCTTGGTGCTTACTATAATAGAATAATCTGAAATAGCCAAGTGTTTTAGAAGAGAGAATGAGGTTTAGGATGCTTATTCAAATACCTTTTAATTAATGCTAAGTTTCAGCTGATATTAAATGTTGCTTAATCATTTATTGATTTGTTTTGTTCTTTGTACTAGGAAAAAATAATTTCTGTCTGAAGAGGTGTTTTTTTTAAGATAACATTATTTATAGGTCTGTGCAAAGTTTCAACAGATTGATTCCATTCAGCAAACTCTCAACCGAAGCTCCTCACTGAAACCAATTCATAAATCAAACCGGGAATGTTCATGAAAGAAGTTATAGCATAGCCTCTCAGAGTACTTCACAGGTCTGGTAGCTTTTCTATTGCTTTTGGAGTTCAGGCAATATCAGCATTGCAACTTCTACATACAGAGAAGGCAGACTTGCATGATGCAATGGACTCAGACATAAGAGTAATGCCTCATTAAACTGTCTGCCTACTGGAGTTCCTTCAGGGTGGGAGGTTTGACATTATTTATGTCTTCATTCATTTTTTTCATCTTTAATTGAATACAAACCTTTCATTTTGTTTGCTCTTTTGTTCATGAAATGTTTCACTTCTACGGTAGTTCTTCCAATACAACTGAGATAACTGGTTCTTAACAATCTGCAAGGGTGATCTTTTAAATTCCACAAATTCTATTTTAAAGCTAACATTTATAAGTGTTGGCCTAAGCTTGTTACTGTTTTAAAAAGGAACATGGGATGCTAGGGTTAAGAATGCAATTTTCTCCATGCCAGCCTCTTTTACCATGCTTGCTGTCTTTGTGACACTATTTTGTCTACTTTCTGCTGTATTGTTAACTAACCTAGCCAATACAGAGTACTGTTGGCAAGCTACAACTCTATCAGACCTAAATTCTATCCTGTTTCTTTCTAGAAATGTCCAAACTTATCACCATCCCATAATAGCAAGAGTGCTCATAATTTTCAGTCATGCCCCAAAGAGGACATGTTTTGCCATAAGCATCTCATTAAAGCCAGAGATGAAAGTTCGTTATCAGTCAATTTTCCTGTTGTCTCAGGAAACCCTTGATGATATCCAGTTGAACCATGGAAATGTTAATGTGCTCTAAAAAATCTACTATCCCTTTATTTCCCACCCTATTCTGCAAAAAATCACAACTTTTAACATTTTGAAACTCTCACATCAAAGTCCCCTGTCTCTCTCATAAACAAATCTTAAAGCAACTTGCATTGAATCAAGGCTGCTCTTGAACTGTAAATTTCAATCACATCTTTCTTTCTTTAAGTTTTAAATCTCCAATTCAAATCAAATCAGCGCTGATTTACTCAGATGTATTTTTTTTTCAAATGACTTGTTTCACCTGAAATTAAGAGCTTCAGGTCTTTGATACCCATCATGCTTTATCCTGTAACCCACAGAGTTGTTAAAAATGCAGATATTTACACATATTTTCACCAAATTATCTTCTGATAATTCCATTTTATGTTTCTGAATTAGTATTTTCCTAACAGTACGTAGGTAAGCTTCTGTTTCCGTTCCTATCATTATCCACCCAAAACCTTCCTCTAAAACATTTGTTGATAAGGTGATGCCACTTGTCATCAATATTGTTTCAAGTTATTTTTCTATCTGGAATTGCAGTACTTGACCTCTAACCACAATTGGGACTAGGATGTCTTTTGCTAAGCGAGATGGTCATTAAGTGAGTTGCATCCAATTTTATGATTATGATTATGATTATTTTGCTTTGAATTGTGTGATCATTATAAGCTGATAATGATAAAAGCAAATAAGCAAATTCAGCTTTCCCCACTGACTGCTTGTTGGAAGCCAGCTGAGAAGGTAGCAAATGGCAATTAAATGATGGGGCCATATGAGTCAAGATAGTTGTAAGTGGAAAAACTAGTTGTAAGTATGAGGACTGGTTTTGTAAGTGCAAGGTGAACTTTTTTCAGCACTGTCAAAACTTTGAACAGTTACCAAATGTGTGGATAAGTTAAATACTACCTTGCTTTGTATTTCTTTTCCTTTGAATTTCTCATTTCAGCCTCTGTAGGGTTTTCCATACTTTACCAGCATTCGAGGTTCTCCTGCTCTGTGAGTTTCTAAATATAGCACTTTATAGCACTTTACTTATATACCGCTTCATAGTGCTTTACAGCCCTCTCTAAGCGGTTTACAGAGTTCAGCATATTGCCCCCAACAATCTGGGTTCTCATTTTACCGACCTCGGAAGGATGGAAGGCTGAGTCAACCTTGAGCCTAGTGAGATTTGAACAGCTGAACTGCTGAACTAGCAGTCAGCCTGCAGTGGCTGCATTTAACCACTGCACCACTTCAGCCCTAAATGTTCTCTTATCATTCCCATTACACCTCTTTCTTAGGTGACTGACTTCCTTTCTTTATTTTTCTCCCCCCTCTGTTTTGGGTGTTCTAATTTTGTACTAGTGGGGCACAGAGGTGGGATTCAGCAGGTTCTGACCAGTTCTGAAGAACCGGTAGTGGAAATTTTGAGTAGTTCGGAGAACCGGTAAATACCACCTCTGACTGGCCCCGCCCCCATCTATTATCTGCCGCCCGAGTCCCATCTGATCGGGAGGAAATGGTGATTTTGCAGTAACCGTCTCCTGGAGTGGGGAGGGAATGGAGATTTTAAGAGCCGAGGTGGCGCAGCTGTTAGAGGCAGTACTGCAGGCCACTTTAGCTGACTGTGATCCGCAGGTCAGAGGTTCAAATCTCACCGGCTCAAGGTTGACTCAGCCTTCCATCTTTCCGAGGTAGGTAAAATGAGGACCCAGATTGTTGGGGGCAATATAGATATACATTGCTTACTGGTGTAAACCGCTTAGAGTGTGCTGGTGCTGTGAGGCAGTATATAAATCTCACAAATAAATAAATAAATAAATTTTGCAGTATCCTTCCCCTGGAGTGGGGTGGGAATGGAGATTTTACAGTATCCTTCCCCTGCCATGCCCACCAAGCAACACCCACCAAGCCACGCCCACCAAGCCATGACCACAGAACTGGTAATAAAAAAAATTTGAATCCCACCACTGGTGGGGCAGTGTAATAAACAAGAAGCTTCCTCTTTTATGGCGTGTTTGCACTAAATGCATAAATAAGAATGTGAAGTAACAAAGTCTTGGGCTTCCATGTGGCATCTCTCTCTTTACAGATCCAAAGATAAAATAAATGTTTCTCTTAGCTGTGTCCTGATGCTTGCAACTATTTTTTGTTATAGAAATAATCCATTTTGCCAAAGGAGGGTTTTTATCTGGGATTAAAATAAATGACTTATTGGAAAAGGGAAAAAAAACACCGATCAGCTTTAAATGAACTGTCACTGTAGTAGCAAGCCTCAAAAATATAGAATTTCCAGACCACAGTCTGTTTCTAAACTGACAATTTTCCTTCATCATGAGAAAAAAAAACAATAATAGTTGGTCCTATCCAATTTGTCTAATCTGTACAAGGAAAGAAACCAAAGACAAGCAATCAATATAGATTCATTTATTTTTTCAGATAAATATAGTCCTTCAAAAAGGTTTGCAAAGAAACATGGAGAAAAAAAATGAGAGATGGTAATGAACCCAATCAATTGAAAGTCAGAAGTAATTGTACATGCAAGAGTAAGCAGAAGTGTCTCCCAGAAGAAAGCAAGAAATCAGTTCAACAATACTTAGCATATATTCTGTTGATGGTTATTGGTTTCATCAGAGGTAATGGCTTGGTTTGGAGCCACGATCATTAAACCCAGATACTGGCCGAGCAAAATGATACATTGGACTCCTTAAATATAGGCTTAAAGATTTGTTGTTACTGTTGTGGTTTGATTGTTCTTTTTGAATAAAAATATTCAGTCAATTAAG
This sequence comes from Diadophis punctatus similis, assembly GCA_023053685.1. NCBI lineage: Eukaryota > Metazoa > Chordata > Lepidosauria > Squamata > Dipsadidae > Diadophis > Diadophis punctatus. Next base: position 172,706,719 of record JALIGW010000002.1, read on the forward strand.
TTATAATATCAGCAAAGAAAGAGCTAGAAATTCAGATAGAAGGCAAGTATTTACAAAGGGAAACAAATGTCCACTTATGAAACATGTCATTGGCTGATTCCATCTATCATGTATCATCTCTATCATCCTTCTTCTTCATCATCATCTAATACAGGGGTCGGCAACCTTAAACTCTCAAAGAGCCATTTGGGCCCGTTTCCCACAGAAAAGAAAACACCAGGGCCCACAAAACCCTTCCCGTGCCTGACTATTTCCTGAGCGGCCACAGAACTAGCATATGTAGTTGAATTAAATGTTCTATTTTCTTCTGAAACTTTTCTTTCTTGGATTTATCCATGGTTGGCCTACCGGGGGTCAAAAAGCTCAATAAATCGCATGCCAGCAGGTATCACACATGGGCGGTTTTGATGCATATTTTGAGCAACAGGGAGTCACAGCAGAGGGATGAAAGAGCCACATGCGGCTCCAGAGCCTTGGGTTGCTGACCCATGTTCTAATATATATATGCATACACACACACAATATCTGGATTATTTATTTATTTATTTATTTATTTATTTATTTATTTATTTATTTATTTATTTATTTATTTATTTATTTATTTATTTAGTCACATACGTATTTGGTAATATACATAGATATAACATTATTTATATACATAAGATGGATACAAATAAAAGGGAACATTTGGACAGGGATGGTAGGCATGCTGGTGCGCTTATGCATGCCCCTTACTGACCTCTTAGGAATGGGGTGAGGTCAACAGTAGACAGTCTAAGGGTAAAGTTTTGGGGATTTGGGGGAGGAAACCACAGAGTCGGGTAGTGAGTTCCAGGCATTTATCACTCTGTTGCTGAAGTCGTATTTTCTGCAGTTGAGTTTGGAGCGATTCACTTTGAGTTTGTATCTGTTGTGTGCGCCTTTATTGTTGTGGTTGAAGCTGAAGTAGTCGTTGACAGGAAGGACATTGTAGCAGATAATTTTATGAGCTACACTTAGGTCATGCCGAAGGTGACGTAGTTCTAAGCTTTCTAAGCCCAGAATTTCAAGTCTGGTTGCGTAAGGTATTCTGTTATGAGCAGAGGAGTGGAGGACTCTTCTTGTAAAGTATCTCTTGACACACTCTATTGTATTTATGTCCGATATGCAGTGTGGGTTCCAGACAGATGAGCTGTATTCAAGGATTGAATACAGAGTTCCCTTACTAAGTATTCACGGTGACCCACATTTAAATTAGAAATTAACTTTCCAAATCAGCCATCATTATGCTATGATTTCTCTGGACATGCTAAACACATAGCAATGTGACCCATACCATCATAGGCATCTCTTCCTAATTGTGATAGCACCAAAATGATGAAATGTGTGCTCTGATCTCCCAAAGCAAGCTCTGACCATTAGTTCATACTGACATCATGTGAAGGTATGTAAAGGGACAAGGTTTGTGTAACAAAATTTCAACATCTATTTCATCAGTTGTCCTTCTTTCCCCAGTGCAGATTCTTATGATACAATCAAAAGAAAAAACAAGATATATTTTGCTGAACTTTTCCGGATAATTAATGGCAAATGAATGTGAATGGGGGAAAAGTTTAATAACTTCCGTTATTTTTCCACCTGTTCTCTAATTAATAAAGAATTAAATTAATAAGGTATGCACTTGTGAAATATGGATCATAATTATAAGCTGTACTTTAACCTTTAATTTTTTATTGTGGGACAATATTCAGGAAAAGGTTACTTAATATATGAATTAGACTAACTTGTTCCATTAATTTCAACAGGATTAGTCATGTCAGGAATATAGCTTCAGAGTCACTCTGAATGAAATGGGCAGTCTCTAAATTTAATAAAAAATACAGTAGTTTTAATGCTAAGGGTATATGTTTGGAAGACAGTAAATAAATATATTAAGCTGTCCTGCAGTAAAGTAACTTAATGAAAGCAATTACTAAATTTCATTAATGGCTATTATTCCAGTACTGTTACATCATTTTGTTAAAATCCTACAGTATTTTTTTTAAATCCTTAAAGTATCAAGTCGATTGTATCCATAGAAAAAAAATTTATTCTCTAACTACCAACCTAATAGATTTGTGCTTTGCTTCTTGTTAAAGGACAAGATGGGTTATAGTTAAATACTTCAAGCAGGGGTGGGTTCCTACCGGTGCGGTCCAGTGCGTAGCTCTGGTAGGGACCCGCCGAGAACCCAATTTGCGCGTGACTGCTCCGGTACCGTCTCCACTGGGCAGTCGCGCGCGTCGCCATCTCTTTTTTGTGAATTTTTGGGCGATTTTGCTTCTGCGCATGCATGGAAGCAAAATCGCGCCGAAATCTTGCGAGGGGATGCGCCCGCGAGAGAGATTTCAGTGAGATTTTGCTTCTGCGCATGCGCGGAAGTAAAATCACGCCAAAATCTCTCTCTCGCGCGCATCTCCTCGCGAGATTTCGGCGCGATTTTGCTTCCGCGCATGCGCAGAAGCAAAATTGCATGAGGGGGCACGCACGCATAGCGTGCGCACACACGCACAAAGCATGAAGGACCGCGGAGCAGCGCGTCTGGATAAGTGAGCAACTCACCCCTGACTTCAACATAGTTTCTCTGATAAACTTAAAGCAAAGGGAAAAACTAGAGAACAGAAAAGTAACAGGGTTGGAATTCTGAAGTCATGAAAAGTGTAAGAAAGACTTAGAGTAGACAAACATGATGCATGTTTTCATTTACTCCACAAAATGATTTCACAGCAGTGAAAATAGCAGAAATAGAAAAGATCAGTTGTGATGTAGCACAGTGAGAAGTTACTGAATCTCTTTGGAGCCTAAGTTTGCATGAAAAAAGTGGTGGCCTTCTAGCCAAGGTTTTTATTTAGCTCTTTGAAGAACCTCTGCAGCTGACAGCACTGTCAGTAGCAAATATAAACCTGCTGATCACCTTGGAAATATGAAACCAACAGTAATCAACCATTCTAATCAGTGTTGTGACCTTTTCCTTTTATCTGTGTTTTCCAAGGTGTTACCCTTGGAACACCTTTATTATTGATATCTTGGTGAACACAACACTTCCCCCTTTCTCTCCATGATTCCCATTGCATATTTCATGAGCTTAAATTGAAACATGCCCATGAGACTTCTCCAAGCCTTTTGAATGACCTTCCACACAGGACTGACTCATCAAACAAATTACAGGCTTTCTTGATATTTGTAGCAGTGCATTATCTGGTTGGGAGATGCAATAAATAGGACATATTCTGTTGCAGAGAACTCATAGAAGAGACAGGTGATTGTTTGCATTCTTTTGTATATATCTATATCCTCCAGGTGTTGTGATTTCTGCCAACAAAGTATGCTGCTTTTTCTGCAGATGTGGGGCCAAGCTAGTGCACACCTGGGGAGAGTAAAATAAAAATCTGATTTGGAAACAGATATGATGAAGCAATCTGCCTTCCTAATATCTCATGATGCATATTCCAAGTTTTTTTTTGTACTTGAGATACCATCATTGGCAACTTATTTGGATTTGTCAGATTTAAATGTCTGCACCTCTTAGTTTTTATTCAAACATGTCCAACAATATATAGTCTCCCTTTATGTTCTATTTAATACTTAAACCTGCAATGATGGTTCTGTATTATAGAAATCTCTTTTTCTAAAGGAGAATGCCATAGTCACCAAGAAAACCCCGGTAGCTCCATCTTTAACATTGGATAAGATTTTTGTTTGTAATCTTGCCAATAAGTGTACACAACCTTGGGACTGGTGGCTATTGATCTCATCCTATTTAATGCAGCATCTTATGTTTTTACTAACTAAACTGTATTCATTATCTGCTTAGGATTTGACTAGCTCCCAGTGATCTCTCTCCATCTGTTAAAACCTGAAAGAGAAGGATCCCTACTTTTGTGGAATGTGACCTGGGGATCCCAAGGAATCCCTTTTCAGTCACTGTCTCCTTCTCTGGAAAAGCTTTTCCCCAAAATCAGACAATCTTTTAGCATTTGTTTGTTTGTGAAGTCTGAGAAATTATTCTTCTCTTTCTTGGCTGATCATGTGTGTGAGTTACGGGTCTTGTTCAGCACAGGGAATCTTTAAAGTTATATTGTATTCCTTTAGATTTTAAATTTATTACTGTTCTGGGGGTCTGTAAATTGCTTATTGTCAGAAATGATTGGAGCAAGGCATAAAGCTAAATATATAAACAAACAAACAAACAAATAAATAGTTCATGGTGCAGAAGAAGGGAAAGGGAAGACGAAAGAATGATTGAAACAAATCTGGGAGTTATGTGGACCAAATGGAAAACATTTACTCTATTATGAATATCAGAATATATGAATGGAACATTTTCAATGTTCTTCCTCTTCTGGACCATGCCATTTTTTCTCTCCCCTTCCCCCCATGAGCTCCTCTGTTCTGTGCCATCCACCCACGCACCTTCCCTGAACTACATGGCATCTCTGGCACACTTGCATACCCTTTGCAAACCTTGATGGCACCTCTTACACACTCCCGCTTACCGTCCCTGACCCGCAATCCCGTGCACCTCCCCCACCCGGCAGCATCCAATTAACTGCATGCTGGCCTTGGACTTGCAACTTCCTGTTGGCTTCCCCACTAACTTACTTCCTGCAAGTTTAAACCTAACCCTGAGCCTGTAGCAAAATAAATGGGGAAACCAGTGTTGGAAGTAATATCCTTCTGGGTTCAGTTCCAAGTGGGGAAAAAGAACACTGGATTCATGGAAGTTGCTTGGAAAGAAGGTTTTAATGGAGAACAAAGGAACAGGAGCACATGGCATGAGCTCCTGAACAGAAAATGTGGATCACATGTTTTCAGGTGTTGGGTCCAGAGAAAAAGGAGGAAAAGATGCTGAGTCCCTTGCTTTATACTCTCTCTTGGGCCCCTCCCTAACTGTTTCCTGTTCCTTTATAGAAATGTATTCCATTGGCTATCAGATTCCCAAGGGCATGCTGGAGCAACTCTTGTGGGCTGTCCCAAGTCCTAAGCTTGACTGATGTAATCTTCCCAGGTCCCATGTGGTGTAATGAAAAGGCTTTGGGATTCCTATTATGGTTATTCCTGTAGGTGCTTGTTATGTAAAATACTGTTTCAGGCTGGGGGGGGAATGAGCTGGGCTAGGCCATTCCTTGATGGCCCATTGGCAAGGGTGGGAGTGAGCTGGCACATTGACAACGGGTGGGGGCTAGTAAGATGAGTCTTGTCTGCTTAGAAGCATGTTTCCAGGGATATTCTACTGTATATAATATTCTGCATTTTAATATTTCCTAGGATATTTCATTTTTCCAGGAGGGGGTGGCTGCTAACTTCCTACACCAGCAAGAATTCGAGGGAGGGAGGGAGATTTCAGATGCTCCTGCCAGTTTCCCTGACAAACTCATTGGGGAAGCTGGTAAGAAATTCGAAGTCACTTCTGCTTCCACTGCTTTTTTGCCCATCTGTTTCTCTGTTTAAATAAGAAAATATCTCTGAATTGATGACCCAGCAGGGAACAAGTTGTCTAGTACACCACTAAAAGTCTTGAGTTTGCAACATTTAATTGGGTGAAACATATCATAGAGTGATAATTTTTAAACCAAAACTTAACTTACAGAATGCATCCAAAATTCAGCATCTGTGATTCCTCTGGGATTAAAATTGGCAAATTAGTAATCACTTCGGAGGTTGGGTATACTGTCTCTCCTTCAGATGCTGGAGATCAGGTAGACCAGTCTTGCCATAGGTCTCCAGAGAGACCGAGTAGATTCCATCATTAACTGCCAGAGGGCAGTTAGCTGGGGTCAGTCTGGCAGGAAGTTGGAAATTGCTCCTGCTCTCGGTTCTTTTTTTGCCTTTGGTCACTCTATTTCTCTGTTTTGGTAAAGAAATACCTCCAAAACTGTTGAGTCCTCACACTTATGACTGCGCCGTCTGCTGGTCGAGCCTGATTGGCTCAGACTCAAGCAGCCGGCAAGCGGGAAAATAAAGCCCTGCTATTGGTTCGAAGTTTGACAGCTCCACTATAAAAGGAGCTATCAAGCCGCTTGTTCTCTGTTCTGTTCCTTGGTGCTGAATAAAGGTTGCTGTTGCTGTTACTCCCGAGTCTGCCTCATTCCTGTCAGTTGCACCTCCCTACCTACTTAACAAAAACAATGACCCACTAGATATGGGTTTTCGTGTGTGTGTGTGTGTGTGTGTGTGTGTGTGTGTGTGTGTGTGTGTGTGTTTACTAAAAGAGTAAGGAAGGGGGAAAGATAAAAATCAAAGACAAAGCTAAAAGTGCAAGAAAAAGAGTGTGTGAAAAATAAATTTAAAAAGTATTTAAAATGTTGTGCAAATTTCAGTCCGTTCAAGTCTATATTTTCCCATTGTTCGGTCTGTTTATTATAACCAAAGGTTTGGGCCCACTTTATCATACATTCTTTTACTTGTTCTTCTTCTGTTTCACATTTGAATAAAAGTTTACATATTGTAGCAATCACATGTTCATTATTTGTATGCAATTCTATTACAAATTCAGTTTTATAGTGCTCAAAACCACAAACACTGCACTAACCTAAACAGTCCTTTTCCACTGAGGATGAGCTCTCTGCTCTCAAAGAACATTCTGATACAGTGTCAACATATTGGAGGATTTTCCCAAGGGGGATTTGTTTAATTCCACCTCTTATCAACTTTCAGGATGTAGTGAAATAATTATTACAGGGAACTTTCTAATATATTTAAATTAATTGGATTGTCTTTCAATAATGGTGCATTGTGATGACATTTTAGTTCTTTTATTTTATGCATTTTATGAAGTGTGTTTTATGTTTTTAAATGGAAAAGTGGGATTAAAACAGCTACAAACAGATAAAGGAGGCTGTTGTTAAAACTCATACACTCAGGGCTCATATAACACTGTCAGATTTCATCAGCTCAGTTAAGCATGGGATGCTGTAATAAAGTGAACTGTTTTGCTTCTAGGTTGGAATAGTACATTGACAAGGAACATCAACAGAACACATTGTGATCTCTTGCTAAATCCCCTGGGGATATACTGAATATTTCTGAAAACTATTTATTCTGAAGATGTTGAGCTCCAAGAAAACAGTTTAACTCCAAGTCACAACTAATGACTGTCTAACGCAGACTATGTTTTATGTATAGACCTGACAGAACTTTGAGCATAAACTTCTCTGGTGAGATTCCAGTTTTTAATCTATTAATTTAGGAATAATCTTAATTAAATAGAAAAATAAATAAATAAAATAAATAAATACAGATTAGAAATATCCTCTTGTCAATGACCCTAGCTCCCAGCCTGATACATATTTGAATGGGAGTGAAAAGATGTGACATGGTACAATCCACCCAAACAGACTCAGGTCAATGAGATAGAGGGGCAGCACTAACCACCTGTTATTTTCCACTCAAAGGTTTGCATAATGAACATAAATTTGGGAAATAAATAATTTTAAAAGCATGTATCAACTTTGAATGTTAATAATTTTTTTAGATTCCGTGCAGTCAATTTTCCACCACCCTTTTTTTTAGTAATGCTATAACAAAAGTGTAACTATCTAAGAACAGCCAATTAGAAACTTATTACCCTTAATTAAAAGAAACAAAAAAAATGGAGGGATGGAGGGATGGATAATTTGCCATTAATTTCTTAAATTATTAATTTTTAAAAGCTTACTTTGTGTACTAGAAGTGGGAAATCTCACAGCAACTATAAACATCCAATAATTTTAGATTAATATTGTTTCACTGTTCTTCAACCATCCAATTTTAAAATTTCTATCATGTTCCTGAATGCATTTCAGAATCACAAACATTTGGAAAAATATAAAAGCCAGCTGCTGTTGCTTGCCCTAGAGAAATTCAGAATATTGGAAGTCTTTCTTAGTAGTCAAAGTATGTACTCACTGGATTAAATCGTCACACTGGTTAACACAAGGGGAAAACCACTGGAAACAGAAGCTGTGATTTGTGCCTTAAGGCTTTTTGGTATTTCCAACACAGCCAGTGACTGCAGAAGGCAGAATAATGGCCCCCATGTCATCATGTAAATGTTAAGATTGGGATTTCCTGAAATTTAGTTTTAGCTGTAGGACATTTTTTTAAAAAAAGACTTATTTAGATATTTTAGAAAATCTAATTGTATATATACATTGAAATGCTTTTGCTCCATGCTGAAAATTGGCAGAATATCACAATTTGAATATTTTTGCTGGTAAAATTCAGCAACAATCCTTGGATTTTTTGACTAGCTTGTAAAAAACAAATGATGGATTATGTACCCACAAGAGCCAGAAATTTTATGCTGTAGCAATATTAAGCAATTCCATAACTTGTCCCCAAGAGTCCTCTCTAACTTACCCCTGAAAATTAGCAGCACAACAGCCGCTGTGTACCTCTCCCAAACCTTTAGTGCACACCATAACATTCACCAACATAATTCAAAGGTTAAAGCAAAAGCCAAACCATTCAAAGGAATTTAAAAGGGGGTGGGGATCCCATCTTGTTTCTGTAACCTATCCTAATTATTTTGTATTGTGCTCACTGAGGTCCCTTCTAAAAGACTTGAGGTGCTGTCCCACTTACACAAAGGCTGCCTACCCTTGGAACAGGCCTCAGCAAGAGAGGGAAAATTCAAATTCAAATATGCAACAATACAAAGCTTAGAGAGCTTTTAAGTGTACAGAATTGGGTAAAATATTCTTTAGAGAATGCATAACTAATCCTGAGCATTTGCTTTGATAGCTGTGTATTTTCAATTACTCGGAATTCAAAATGATTGTTTCATGATCTCTGCATGGTGCCTCGTACTACAAAAGAGATACTACCCACTTTGTCGAATTGCTTTATTTCATGCGGGTGGTATATCTTGTTGAGATATAATGATGATATGAGTCATTTCCTTGATCACATGTGGCTATTAGTAATGGCAAAGGAGGTCTCAGGAGCAAGAAGACAGGTTTGTACTGTAAAACAAGGGAGTCACATAACCCTGCAACATTATTTTCAAGAGATGGTTTGCTTGAAACTACAAAACTTTTATTATAGGCCAGAAGACACAACAATAAAAATGCATAAACCTAAGTTATGAATGAATCTAAAAAGGGGACATAAATGAAATAAATAATATAGTAACAACAATACAGATAACAGTGGCAATCACCCAAATCTATACTAAACTTGAATTGTAGATAGACTAAGAGAACAAACAGTGGCAGAGAATCAGGAAATATATCAAATCAAATCAAAGATAAGCAAACTGGATGAAACCACACTCAATGGCAGTGACTGTGAGAGGGACCTTGGAGTCTTAGTAGACAACCAACTAAACATGAGCCAGCAGTGTGCAGCTGCAGCCAATAAAGCCAATACAATCCTAAACTGCATTAATAGAGGGATACAATCTAGGTCTAGGGAGGTACTAATTCCACTCTATAAAGCCTTAGTTAGACCACACCTAGAGTACTGCATCCAGTTTTGGTCACCACACTATAAAAAAGATATTGAGACTCTAGAAAAAGTGCAGAGAAGAGCAACCAGGATGATTAGGGGGCTGGAAACTAAAACATATGAAGAGCGGTTACAAACACTGGGCATGGCTAGTCTAGCGAAAAGGACCAGGGGAGACATGATAGCAGTGTTCCAATACTTGAGAGGCTACCACAGAGAGGAGGGGGTCAGGCTATTTTCCAAGGCGCCAGAAAGTCAGACAAGGAATAATGGATGGAAACTGACCAAGGAGAGATTCAACCTGGAAATAAGGAGAAAATTTCTGACAGTGAGAGCGATCAACCAGTGGAACAGCTTGCCTTCAGAGGCTGTGAGAGCTCCAACAATTGAGACTTTCAAGAGGAAATTGGACTGCCATTTGTCTGAAATGGTGTAGGGACTCCTGCTTGAGCGGGGAGTTGGACTAGATGACCTACAAGGCCCTTTCCAACTCTGTTACTCTGTTACTGTTACTCTGTTAAATTCACTCTTTGCACAGACCTGCTAAATAATAATGTCAGGGCTGCCATAAGCTGGGGTATGTAAGTTGTGCGCTGCACAAAGGTGCCATGTCATGGGAGATGCCAAACAATGGAAATGATAGTAGCTCAGTATTACATTGCATGATGCCAGTTTGATGTAAGAAGTCCATTCAGTTACTTATTTTGCGTGTCTATGCATACATTTTAGAAGAAAGGGAGAATGAAGAACCAGTAAGCTAAAGCTGCCTCAGTTGATACTCTGGTGACAAAAATACTTTTTTACAATGGTGCCTCATAGGTCAATAGTAGCCTTCAATAATGTGTGTCATTATGTTTAATTATTATTCACCATCGTTACTTGTAAAAGTGTATCCTGGGAAACCTTTGCAGAGATGAGCACACTGAAGAAATACATTCAGGATTTACTGAAAAGCTAAAAAAAACTCATAAAAGTCAAGTACATTTCCTGGAGATTTCATGGACATCTTGGTTTTCTCATTATCTTCTTCCAAGATATAGATAGATACCGGTAGATAGATGATAGATAGATAGATAGATAGATAGATAGATAGATAGATAGATAGATAGATAGATAGATAGATAGATAGATAGATAGATAGATAGATAGATAGAGATAGATAGATAGATAGATAGATAGATAGATAGATAGATAGATAGATAGATAGATAGATAGATAGATAGATAGATAGATAGATCTATATCTATACTATATTTATATCTATATCATCTATCTATCTATCTATCTATCTATCTACCTACTTACCTAACTACCTACCCATCAATCAATCAATCAATCAATCAATCACATATATATCCCAGTCTAGTTGATAGCTTCATGGTTCTGGGGAGTTTTCCATTCAAGGAAACTATAATTCCAGCAACACATAATGCTGCACTGGATTATTGATAATTTCTGCATTCTTGATCTAAATGACTGACAAGAATTGGTAAGTTCATAGTCATGAGATTTCAATGACATATTTATTTGCAAAACCATCTAAGCGGGATTTTTTTTAATATAAAATCAATAAGAAGTGCAATTTGATAGTACTTTGAAATTGTAATGCTGGAGGTTGCATTTTATAAATTGCTTTTCAAAGGATTTCAAATTTACCTGAGATAAAGATAAACCTCTTTGATAATCTCTTTGAAGACCAGGCCACACTTATTTTAAGAAAATGCATGGAAATAAAATAGCTATTTCATTCATAGCTTATACAGATCTGGATAAAATATTCAATTTTTTTCTGCAATGCCTCCATCAGATGACTTTTTTCCACAATTTATATTCTTGACATGAATTACTTTCCCGAAACTCATCATTAAGTGAAGTTTCTCCAATGGCATTTGTGGTTTTGTTTACACACATCTTGTAGCACACAATTCATCTTATTTTAATATTACTTAAGAATATACTGACTCAGAAATTTAATTTAGGTAAGAACAGCAAAGGCCTGGCTTATTATTGAAAATGAAATGCAAAAGTTACCTAGAAATCCCTTGTATTTGCTGGGTTGAAGATTTGAATTTATTTATTTGGAAAATTTATATTGCTGCCTACTTCTTTATATTTAAAATAAAAGGTAGATTTCTTAAGAAACCCATTGGATAGAAAATTCTTGTTTCTACTAAGCTACATTTGAGAAAGAGAATGAAAAAACAGAAAGGTCCTTGGTTTTTTAAAAAAGAGATTCTTTTAACAATAGCCCAGATGAATATAGATGCATGGACAATGTACAAAGACTGAGGAAGTCCCAGGTGTGATCAAAACAGTCAATTCGGTAGCCACAATGGCATTATTAAAGCTGTACTTGCTCTTGTATGCATGTTGGGGAGCTTTGGTTGCACCGGCATGGCACCACCTTGAAGACCCTTCCTCTGATCTCTCTCCATTTGCCTTAGTGGCCAAAACATCTCCTAGATGCAAGGAGATAATGCAGATAATCCAACATGTTGCTTGTCTTTTGCATTTTCCTGTAATCATTAACAGAACAACACTCAAAATTAAATTGAAAAAGCAAAATAGAAATCAGCCCTAATCTCAGAACCTTTTGCAAATATATAAAAAACCTAGATTAATATGCTAAATGAGATCTGTAGAAGGACAATATTATTATCTAGGACCTTCTCCCAGTTTTCCTAAGCCTTCAAATGTCTCAGAATCTGTAGTAATCCAGATTGTTCCTTAGAACTTTTTCTCTCTCCATTTTTATACTCAAATGAATCAAAGTATGAGTCTTGTCCAAGTTGTTATAATAAAATCATAATTTGTGAAAACTCTGCATTTTCCTGGATGTTTTATTATTGCATTGTATTCATGTTATAATTGAGGATCCCAAAAATAATAAAATCATTATTGTGTATTATTATTGTTTGGCTAAGACAATAAAAAGTTGCTTATGTGACCAAATAGCCTTGGACGTTCACATTTATGCATGTATGTATTATAAATCATCATCAGATTTTACTGATATTCTTGATTCTGAAAAGGTATGAGTTTTCGATGTTCATTGTTCTTTTATTTAAAAGGAAAAAAAATGGTTTATACAAGAGTTAGGCAAACCAGCATTATTCTGCTTGAAAGGCATTCATTTAGAATATCCATTTGTGGAGTTCACAGTGTGAATGTGATGATTAAGTACCTCTTTCTTGATGGGAAGTCTATTGAACAGCATTATTACCACAATGCATTTCCTAAGGTGAACATGCTGTGCTGTTTTAATAGACCTGAATAACTATCATTTTGATCCTTTATGCTAGGTTTGCTTATTTATTGTGCATGCTAAATCCTAAATTTATAGCTTCTCAAGGCATACATTATGAGGGAAAACAATTTCCACAAAATGTTCAAAATTAAATAAAAGCATGAGATATAAATTTTGGTACCGGTAATTCAAATCAAGCTAAAATATTTCATGCAATGGAAAAATATCCTGGTATTATCCATTTTTCACGGACTCATCACAGGATTTGCATATCAGCTTGCTGATTTGAAAAAGAAACCATTTATTTCCTTCCAGTGGTATGCGTGCTGGGGCATGGACTCCCACAGAAAGGGGAGGCAGCTGTAGAAGCCTTTAGATTTGGGGATAGACAGGTTGAGATCAAGCTATCATTAGAGAGGGAGGAAAGAGGCATCACCCAAGAGTGGTAAAAGGTTAGTTACCTAATTGTTAAGGTAATTCTATGTTCTTTATAAGGATAGATAAACAATGAAAGCATATGTGCCTGAGGACTATTCCACTGACAAAGAAAAATTTCAGCCATTGGAAAGGTAAGTCCACAGAAGTCCTCTATAGGTTCTATAGTTAGTGGTAGACTTAAATTTATATCTCCTTTCAATCGTGTTTATGAGTGTCAACCTAATGAAAGCGGTGTCATGATACTGAAGTTCCCCATTCATTTTTAGATGGATCATAACATTGCATGCAGAGCCCCAAAAAGTGAATCTTAAGATACAATATTGTAGACATTGTTGTCGTCCTGTTCCCAATCCAAATCTTAATTACTACATCTTACAAGTTGTAATGTTTTAGTGAACAAATGGGATAAAACCAATATGAACTTAATATCAAGATACATGGGGTTAAGCATATTAGGAAAGTAATGACTGTGGGTTTATACAAAATTACTTTGTAGAATTCAGTTCGTATTTCATATATTCCATCATAGTCTTACCAGCATCTGTTGCCCACAGACGGCGTTAACCATACTTATTCCCAGCATGGCTGGGGCTCCATGTCAGAATCTCTGAATTCAGTTATGCTGTCCTGGAACATCTGGAACATATAGTTCACAGAGAAGAGTAAGGTTGTATTATGTTTAAAGGGCAAATGTACCTTGACATAATCTTACAGTTATGACCTGTATTTATAAAATACTACACTTAAAAGTAACTATTTAAATATAAATTCAATTGTACGTAAGTCAACACTTCTCACTATTTATGCTATGACTATAGAGTATTAAAAAGTACATTCTGCTCCTAAGTTCATATTTTCTGAACTTCAAAAAGCAAAGTAATTACAAAAGGCAACTCTTAAATACCAAGAACAGTTGCTTCAGGTGTTAATAATATTTGTACAGGGCACTTCATAGTACTTTCATTTTATGCTTTTTTTTTCTTTTGGGATGTTCTTAATTTTCTTTCTACCCATTCCATTTAAATATTGACATTTTTGACCAGATCTGGAAGCCCTTTCTTTATGATTTGTGGAGGAATATCACCTTGCTAGTGAATACACCATAGTTCTGAAAGTAATTGTAATTGTAGGGGAAAAATAATGAAGAAGTTGTTCAAGTGAATCATTTGAGTAGTTTCAAAAATAAAAGTCCCTGCACACTTTTTAAAAATATATATTTTTATTAAAAAAAGTTATTATAATAGTAAAATCTAATACAAGCAAAACTTAAAGAAAGAGAAGAAAAGGAAATTGTAAAATGTAGGCAAAAGGGAAAGAGAGAATAAAAAGTAAGAATATAATAAAAATGGAAATATATAAAGAAATGACCTTCAACTTTCATCACAAGTATAAATAAATCTAGTGACTCTTCACCCCTTTAAAGTTACAATCAATTACTGTATTTTTCGGAGTATAAGACGCACCTTAGTTTTGGGGGCGGAAAACAAGGAAAAAAGGCCTCTGCCTCCAAGCAATTTGCCAAACAGCAAACAGCACAGATGATATACACTGTTTGCTGTGTATTTCTGTGCATGTGTGTCTGACCCATAGAAATAGCAAAGAATTGGAGAAATGTACATTATGCCAGAAAGTTTTCTTAAATGTAGTCACACTAACTCCTCCCAATTATTTAAATAGATCTACTCCAAGGTAACTAAACTCTAATACTAAACAGGACACTGTTACATTTCAGACTATACTTGTACAGAGCTGTTGAAATTAATTAAAATTTCTGAAAGTATACATTATTCTCTATTATTTAAAAGAAGATACAATAGCACTGGGCCTCTTCAGAGCAAGCATTTATTTTAAAAAGCTTCTTTATTTTGTTAAGTTGTCTAGATTTACAGGGGTCTCCAACCTTGGCAACTTTAAGACTTGTGGACTTCAACTCCCAGAATTCCACAGCCAGCAAAGCTAACACCTGGCTAGAACAATAATAAAGCAGTCTTTAAAAAATAAGTCTAATAATTTGAACATTCTACAGACATTTATAGTTATTCACTTACCCCCTTGCATCCAGCAGAAAATAAAAATCTGCGTGTCTCTCCCAGCTATTTGCCTCTTTGCAGTTTCACTTTCACTTTCATTTTCCCACATGGCAAACCTAATCAACTGTATGTCGGAAAGCTGCTAGTGACTTGCTTGGCTTTACAGGCTCTTCCCTCTTTGCTGCAAACAGGTAAATTGCTGGAAGACAGAGGCCAAAGTGTGGGGGTGGGTGGGTGGGTGGGGCTATATTCGTTGTATAAGACACACCCAAGTTCTCACCCTCTTTTTTGGGGTAAAAAGGTGCGTCTTTTACTCCGAAAAATACGGTATCTCTACATCCCATATTCCATTCATTATTTATAGGCAGATACATAAAACATAATGTTTTCAGACCTGGTATCAGTAGAAAGTACTAAAGGGTTGCTAGATATATCTTAATCAAATAAACCAAGTTTATATAATTTCCTACTACTTCTAGTGGTCTTAATTTTCAGTTCGTTCAAATATTGTCATAGGATTTCATTTGTCTTCATTTCTTCTTCATACCATCACAAAGAGTTCTTTGAATCTTTAAAAAGTCTTTTTTAGTAAATCCAATAAGAAAAAAATTATCCAGGTCACTTTCTTAGTTTATCATTTGTATTTCCCTTTTTATTTTTAAAAACATCATCCAGTTTCTTTTCTATATCCAGTGAGACATATTTTTCTAAGTTGTTCTTGTGGTCTGTCATTTATAAATCCATTTCCAGTACCGCCTCTATCTTGTTAGATAAAATTTGTTCCAGATTTGTCATTTCTTTAATAACATATTTTGGTCATAACCTATCCATAGAAACAGACATCATTACTGACAATGTTGTGGCTATTAATTTCTGATTCCATTCTTCAAAGATCTCCTTTAGTAGTTTTAATGTTTACATTTTTCCCCATCATATTTATGTTCCAGTTAACTTAACACAAAAGTAGGTTCTTAGTGCTCAATCCACTAGCACTGATGATGTTATCTAGTTTGGATTAATGAAACATTTGCAAAGAAAACACCCAAGCTCAGAGAGCACCAAGGACCCCTCATTTCAACCGTAAGCTACCAATATTCTCCTTCAAAGCACTTCCAAACATCATTCTAAAGGTCTCTAATAGCTTAAACTAGTTGATAAGCAATTTCTAAAAGTGATTAGAAAGTAAGGCTAGCAAACTTAAGTGTCCTTCAAATTGTGGTCAAAACTGCAGTTGCAAGCAAGATGTCTATTCCCATTGTTTTCCAATGATCAAACTTGCAGAAGACTGCTGTCTTGGGGTATCTTCACAAGGAGTAGCCATCTGGAACACATTGGTTGATCTCCCATCCCCTCCTTCACTGGAGATTCTCAGAAGAGCTGGTTTACTCATCAGTTCATTCTTCACCATAGTCATTGCTTTCACTTTCATGGGACATCTTCAGTCTGCCATTCTATTCCAGGGAACTTTGCCACCATAAACTTCGCAAAAAGCAGTCCTTCTCGTATACGCACACTAAATAATATGTGTCAATTGCTTTTGATATTTCCAAAAAATTATGTTACTGCACCTTATGAAGTTCTTTTAGTTGAATTATACTTTATTTATTTATTAGTTGCATTTGTATGCCGCCCACTCCACAGAGACTCTGGGCGGCTCACAACAGTAAAAATTCACATGCAACAACAAATATAATAGTATTAAAAACAATAGATATTAAAACATTTAAAAACATTAAAAACCACAATTTAAAAACCCATACAATAAATCATTCATGGGGCCAAGAGTGATTGGTGTTGTATTAAAATAATTGGCTCCAGGCCTGTCGACAAAGCCATGTTTTTACTGCTTTTCTGCTTTATAACATGAAGCCCCTTAGGACTCCACAACTATTGCAAGGACTGTAAAGCTGCTCGTTCCAATACCCATGTTACTCCAATAAACAGGCTAGGATTCATTGAAAAAATAATTTATCTGATATAATATATATTTCAGAGTATAGTGGAATAATACACGAGGGGAACGCACTACAGCTGTTGTTGCTAAAATAAAGAGGTTGTCTTATTACCTCCCTTAATACATATATTGTACTATTATATTATTATATTATAATTATATTATATTATATTATATTATATTATATTATATTATATTATATTATATTATATTATAATATTATAATATAATATTAATATTATATATTAAAATTATATTATATAATATTATACAATACATATATTGTGCTACTTGACCTCTCAGCGGCTTTCGATACCATCGACCATGGTATCCTTCTGCATCGGCTCGGCGAGTTGGGAGTGGGAGGCACCGTTTTATGGTGGTTCTCCTGTTATCTCGCCGATCGGATGCAGTCGGTGTTGGCAGGAGGGCAGAGATCGTCCCCTAGGCCCCTACTATGTGGGGTGCCCCAGGGGTCGGTTCTCTCGCCCATCCTGTTTAACATCTACATGAAACCGTTGGGTGAGATCATCCGCAGACATGGGGTGTGTTTCCATCAGTATGCTGATGACACCCAGCTGTACATCACCACCCCGTCTGACTTCAGGGAGGCAGTGGATGTAATGTGCCGATGCCTGGACGACGTTAAGATCTGGATGGGGAGGAACAGACTCAGACTAAATCCTGATAAGACTGAGTGGCTGTGGACATTGCCTCCTAAGGTTCACGACAACTACCCCTCCTTGGTCTTTGAGGGTGCAAAACTGACCCCCTCAGACCAGGTCCGCAACTTGGGGGTCCTCCTAGATCCACAGCTAAAATTGGACCACCATCTTTCTGCTGTGGCTAGGGGGGCCTTTGCACAGGTTCGCCTGGTGCACCAGTTGCGGCCATACTTGGAGAAGGAGGCTCTACTCACGGTCACTCATGCCCTTGTCACCTCGCGTTTGGACTACTGCAATGCGCTCTACATGGGGCTACCCTTGAAGAGTATCCGGAGACTTCAGTTGGTGCAAAATGCGGCTGCGCGTGCTGTGGTGGGTGTGCCAAGGTACACCCACGTGACACCGATGCTCCGCCAGCTGCATTGGTTGCCCATCGGTCTCCGGGTCCAATTCAAGGTGTTGATCACCATCTTTAAAGCCCTTCATGGCTTAGGACCAGGATATCTTCGGGACCGCATTCTGCCTCATACTTCCCTCCGACTGGTTAGGGCCCACAGAGTTGGCCTCCTCCAGGTCCCGTCGGCCAAGCAATGTCGACTGGCGGGCCCTAGGGGGAGAGCCTTCTCTGTGGCTGGCCCCATGCTCTGGAACCAACTACCCCCAGAGACCCGGACTATCCCCACTCTGCTGGCCTTCCGAAAAGCCATAAAGACATGGCTTTTCCTGCAGGTGGGGGGGACAGCTTAATTCCACCTGAGCCTACCCCCCAAGTATGTATGTGCTGAAATGGATGTTGTTGTTTTTAAATAATTGTTTTAAATTTTGTATTTGCTTTTAAATTCCATATAATTTTGTTTATTCTTGTATTTTTCTTTGTTGTACGCCGCCCTGAGTCCTTCGGGAGTTGGGCGGCATATAAGAATAACAAAATAAATAAAATAAATAAATATTGAATGACCTATCTTTTTATAGTCCTCTCAATATATCAGTAAATCAAAGCTCTGTTATTAACAATCTTCAATACATAAACTTCAACTGCATCTGAATTTAAAGATGGCTAGGCTTAGCAACAACTTTAATAAGAGCTAAATGACCATGAAATCTGACTCTCCACCTCAATCAACCTCTGTGAAATCATTTGAAACAAACTAATCAAATTTTCAGAGCGCAACACATTATAAAACCAATTTTAAGCTATGTATAATTAAACGTTGTGTGGCTATTCTACTTCTGCAACCGATCTGTGCCAGTTTGTCTCTTATATGTAAGCTCCTGCATACCAGCTGTCCAGGAGCTGCCATTCGGTGGGGAGAGGCTGCCTAAAATCAATGGTCGGTTGCCAGCTTTGCAGTCATCCTGGATGCAGCTGGGAAGCCACCAGCACCCTGTACTTTGCCCTGATGGAGATCGTCTGGTGGAAAGGAGGCCGTATGACCACCAAACAGCTGAGAGGTGATTGCGTGGTTCTGACATCACCGGGGACAGCGCAACAGAAGAGGAAGTCACCCACAACTTTCTCTGAGCGGCTTGGATCTCCTGTAAGAGATGGATGATAAAGCAAGGAGAGGTTCTCCTTTAAGGACAGCAAGGCAACTGAAGATGGATACTGGCTTATAGAGTATCATGGCTCATTTCCAGGACACGGGGGAGGGACTTGCACACATAAACTAGGGGACCTGGGTGATGGGGAGCACGGGTGAGCAGCCCTAAGAAGAGTTTCTTTTTGAGATTGTCAGTGAGTGCCAGAAAAGGAGTAAAGTAGGCATTAGCAAACCAGGTTTGTGTTTGGTTGTGTTCCTTTCTTTTCCTTTTTGTTTGGAACCTGACATTATAGTTCCCATTGGCCCTTTTTGTTCCCTAGGGACAGAGATTCACAAGTAGCAGGAGGAAAGGCAAGAAGTAAATCAGGCAGCTGACAGAACACATTGTGTCTCCAGATTATGCTTGAATGCAATCCATGGTCTTATCTTTGAGTAAATAGCAAGAGCAAGAGCACTTAGATTTATATACCGCTTCATAGTACTTTACAGCCCTAAGCAGTTTACAGAGTCAGCATATTGTCCCCAACAATCTAGATCAGTGATGGCGAACCTTTTTTTGGTCGGGTGCCAAAAGGGTGTGCGCGTGCACGATAGTGCATGTGTGTGTGCCCGCACCCATAATGCAATGCCCTCCCCATACACATGAGCGCACAACCCCCCCTGCGCTGCCACCCCTGCGCATGCGCACAGGGCTCACTGAAGCCTTCGGAATTCCGGTAGGCCCATTGGGCCATTTTTCGCCCTCTCCAAACTTCAGGAAAGCCTCCGGAGCCTGTGGATGGTGAAAAACGGGCCCAATTGATCCTACCGGAAGTTCGGAAATGAACTTCCGGTAGGCCCACTGGGCCATTTTTTGCCCTCCCCAGGCTTCAGGAACACCTCGCGTGCCCTCAGATATGGTTCCGCATGCCACCTGTGGCATGCGTGCCATAGGTTCACCATCATGGATCTAGATCCTCATTTTACCGACCTTGGAAGGATGGAAAGCTGAGCCAACCTTGAGCCTCCTGGCAGTCAGCAGAATTAGCCTGCAATACTGCTTTCTAACCGCTGAGCCATCACAGCATTGTGCTTTATGTGCAAAATAGTGCACTGTGGTTTCATACAGTAGTGGGTTCCTACCAGTGCGCTCTCCGCCTTTCTTCATCGCCGAGCCGAAGACGCTGGCGGCGTTTGCGTCGCGGGGCTTCCCCCGCCCGCTTTCCCGGGATGCCGGGATGCCGCCATTTGCGTTCTTCTGCACTCTGCACAAGCTTGCGCAGAGTGCAGAAGAACGCAAATGGCGGCATCCCGGCGTCCCGGGAAAGCGGGTGGGGGAAGCCCCGCGACGCAAACGCCGCCAGCGTCTTCGGCTCGGCGGCGAAGAAAGGCGGAGAGCGCACCGGTAGGAACCCACTACTGGTTTCATACTTTTTCATAATGGAGTACAACATCCAAAGCAAGAGAAAGAGACAACAAAAACTTCAGTCCATACTGTAAAGGAAACCATTGAACATGAGATTGTTTTCTTTATGTAATGGTATTGAAATAATTGTCTCTGAGAAAGAATTTCATATGTCAAATGTCTAGTTATAGTTTGTTTGTTTATTAATATTATTAATATGTTCATCTTTCCTTCATGGTCTCATTGTTTTTATTCTTTTAAAAAATCCTAATAAATCGTTTAAAGTTAGATATGACTGAAGCCCTAACCACTGAGTTTTCTGTGTCAGTTTAATAACACAAATTCAATGTGCCATCAAAAAGTTTATTTATAGTTTATTCATCAGTATAAATATGACCCAAATCTGCTTTTTTGTTTATTTTTTTTCTTATGCTCTGTATTAAGTTAAATATTTCTGAATCATTAAATTTTTAGAACTGAAAAAAAGACTCTAAATATGAATGAATGTTTCAGATTTAAATATAATGATAAAACATTATTTATGATCATTTCTTTTACTGGCAACCTTTTGAAGAATTCTCCCAAAACTATAAAATTTGCATAAGCTTCTCCAAACTTTGTGGATAAATGTTGTCAGCTGGTACTGTAGTCTTTATATTGGATATCAACTTTAAAAGACACCTACTTTAATATTTTAATATTTAATATTTTCTATACTTTTATTATGTCAGCCTCATCTAACAGCCCAATGCAAAACAGTAAATAGTCAAAAGAATATCAAAGATTTAATGCTAAAGAAGTTGAGGTTGTAGCTCATCAAGTCACATCAAGGTATGTCAATTCAAATAGCCTGAAAATGTATTTTCCATTTCTATAGATTGTTTAACGACTGTCAGATAAATAAAATGAAAGATATATGGATCTCAATATTCAATAAATTTAGGGAACCCAGTCATGTCACAGAAATATCTCTTCATATTACTGTTGTGAGACCTGTGACAAGTCAGTTTTGTTACATTCTCAGACTGAAGCACATAGGCTTCAGTCAGGCCCTCCATTCTGGAGGGAAAATACTGACTGTTGATTGGCTAGACTGTCTGGCAGCTCCCTATAAAAGGGCTGGCTTTCAGACAGAGCCTTTGTTGGATTGTAAATAGTTGTCAAATAAAGAGCTGTTGTTTTGAAACCACTTCTGTCTGCCTCTTCCATTCACCCTATATAACAAGTTTCATTCTACAAACTCTAATTAACCCTGTGATTTGTCAACAAACCAAGGACAATCAAGAGTAATTGTGCAGAAAAGATCTACCACCAAGCACCAGCACACAAGTCATAATAATGTATATCAGTGGTAGTTTATTTCATGAAATGTGAGTTTCTTCAGACCATTAGTCAGTTAATTGCCAATAGCTCTATCAATTTAAATAAAGATAATAGCATCAAAAAAAATCCACTTGGATCAGAGAAATGGTTCATATGGCCCTCTAGCATCTGTTCCTAAAAGTGGCCAGGAAATCCATGAACATGGCAAGAAGATATCAGAGCTTTCCCTTTTCCAATCTAGCAGGTTCTATTAGTAGGTAGTAACAGGATTGTTAGGGCAAGTAAGTGCTGACTTACTAGCAAGGCTCAATAGGGAATGCTACCATCCCCAATTTATGTCTATATAAACAGCTGTGGATTTACATAATGCTGAATGTGTCAGCCACCTTGCTACTTTGGAAGATTAAGGGATAAGTGTCCGGGGTTAACTTCCTAATTCATCACTGACCAAGAGATACTTTTAGTATTTTAAGATCAACAGCTCCTTGAAGAATATTATCATATGAGAAAAATCCTTCATCTAAAATTGCTTGTTAGTTTTCACTCTTGTTACACTCTAAATTTCCAATAAGCAGAAAGATGAAAAGTGAAATAATAATCTAATCCCTTTCTGGGAAATTATCAAAATCCATCAGTGACATTGATTGCCTTTCCCCTAAATTCAAGGTTGTTGTTTTTTATACTGAATCTCATTTCTCCAATGATTCTGCAAAATCTGTATGGATTTTCATCATCCAGAATCATTAGTGTCAGGTAACTTGACTAAGTCTTTTTTCATCCCAACCCTTTCAGCTCCACAGCAGTGCCTGCACTCATAAACACACTCAACGTAAAGCAAATTTAAAGGAATTTTTGGTATTCAAGAGTTACCAGTTACGTATTTGAATATCATGTGCACAAGCCTTTTCAGCATTTGTATACATTATGAATAAAACAAATATGTTATACTGCTCATCCAAGAAGAATTCTCTTTTGTGTTTTTTTTTAAAAAAACACAAAACTTTGGGGGGGGGGATCCTCGGAAAGTTTTGTGGTTGTTCTGGTGACAAATACCTGCTCTTCATTTGACAACCATAGTGAAAATAGGAAAAGGCAGTTCTGGCAAATGCAACATTAGAGCACAAAATCAAATGGTCCACCACAACAGGAATTCTTCACAGATCCTCTTCTTTTGTATCCATGAAATTAACTGCCTTAATTTAGAAAAAGAGGGGAACAAAACAAAAGCAAGTGCTGGGCAAAGTGCCATACGTTTTGACAAATTGTAATGACCTTTCCTCATTTGTCAGGCTCAGCTGCTCTTACACCTGGGAAAACTCAGACCAACCTTTGTGCAGTTCCGCTAAATTGGCTATTTTCAGATAATCAAGTCAAGCTTTCCTAGAAAGGATGAATGAGATGGGGGAGGAGGACTTTGAGTTACTAGGTTTGCTTCCTAAAAGCAACCACACTTGAGCATTAACCAAAGACTACTGCAAATGCAAAAATCCATGGCATTGTGTATAGTTCTACGTAACCAACTTGCTTGAGATTATCTATGCAATATGCAATAGGTAAAATTGCTTCTGCCCCGATATCTTGCCAGCCTGCTGCAAAAAGACAGATAGGAGAATACAGATTTATTTTATTCTGATTGAAGATAACCTATTAAAATTCTCTTTTCTCCACTATTAGATAGGATGAGACTTGGGAGAAAATCAAATGGCATTGATTTTTCTCTTAAATATTGAAGTTTGAATCACTTCCAGTGGAAATTCTTCCTTCCTTCCTTCCTTCCTTCCTTCCTTCCTTCCTTCCTTCCTTCCTTCCTTCCTTCCTTCCTTCCTTCCTTCCTTCCTTCCTTCCTTCCTCCCACCTTCCCTTCCAATGATTACATGCCGAGCAAGTATACAATTATCCTCTTAATACTAGGAATACTTGCATAGATGAATATGGAAGTTGTTGTTTATTTACAAAGAAATTTACAACAATACCCCAGATTTCCTCATAAATAAGATGCAAACAATTAGAGATTTTAAAACTTGGAGAAGTTTAAAAAAAAAAGACACATGCCTCCATCTCTAAGGATTACAAGGCTAATTCCATTGGATCAGTTGAGCAATCATCTGTTAATTAACTCTTCTTATTCATAGTCATTTATTAGCAGGGATTTATAGTTGACAGTAGCAGGAGGAAATATGAGACCCCCATGGTATTTCTGTCATCATAGCTGACATACAAAAATGTTATTTTCTCCCCAACCGCAGCCTTTTTGGATGTTCTACATCCTACATCTTCTTATTTAGCTTGTTACAGAGAACTGTAGTATAGGCCAGAAGTGTTCCCCCCTCCAGAGTTTATCCCCACTAAAGTACTGTATTTTAACAATCCACAATTGGAAACCAAAGCTTCCTAATTAATAGCACTGTACTACCGCACGATAGCTGAACCATGAAATACAAAAAGCCTATTAAATTAGTAAATTGACTATTAAATTATTAATGCTTCATAATTTGATAGTGTGAAAAATGAAGCAAAAAGCTATTGTTTTAAATAAACTTCCAATGTTTTACGGAGTCTATACTATATGGTTTTATTGTCATGCTGGAAGAAGCATTGGAATTAATGTACCTCTACTCTTACCTTAATGTAAATAAATTGTGTCAAATGTCTGTCTAAACTAAAGGGTCTTTAGTTAATTGACTAAAACCCTGAAACTTTTAATATAATTCTTTTGACTTACCGGTACATTCCTTGTTCTTTTATAAGAATAGATTCTCTACCAAAAATCAAATTCTGCAGAGAAAAAAATAATTAATGTAGGCAAAACCATATTGATAATGTATAAATATTTTAATCATGTTCCACAGAGTTTCACAGACAATATTCATATTTAAAAATAAAATAAAAATAAAATTACAAGTTTCCCCAAATATGCAATTTATGACCACTTCTCTTTTAATTTTATTTTTTATTTGACAAGTCCCTGCAATTTTCTTGCAGAGACTGGAAGTTTTGCCCTTGACTTCTTAGGGTGAAAGAGAGAGAGAGTGACTAACTCAAGGTTATTGAACTGGTTTTGGTACCTTGAGTGGGACTAGAACTGCTGATTTCTAGGCTGATGCCTTAACCACCACATTAAACTAACTGTCTTGTTGAATCTACTCTCTAGATGAAGGTCTGTCAGCATATTTCACCCAGCAGGAATAATTTCTGAAGAAGAGCTTGGTGTGAAAAATCCTTCACAAACTCCACAGGGCACACATTACTTTGACACTTCAATTAAATTAGCTTGTCTTTCTCTGGATCTCTTTACCGATTATAAAAATGCACTACAGCTGCAAATGTTTTTGAAATATACTATTTAAAACTATTAGAATACTGGCACTAATCTAGGGATAAATTTAGAAGTGAAACTGATCAAATTAAACAGTTTTGATTAAACTTGCTATCAATAAGTCAGGACAACATTGCCAAATCATCTGAGTATTTCCAACTTTAGACAAAGCCTAATTTCATTTTCTCTATAATTACATCCTCAGAAAGCCTCTCCCTGCCCTTTCTCTAGTTTGATTATCAATGCTATAAAGCACAGAAACCTTTCAGTATGGTTTGTTTCACGTGTCAGCCAATTGTTTTTTCCAGCATCAATACATAGCAACAGCACTGCTTGGTTTACAAAATAATGGTCTCTACATTGAAACACTGGATCATCAAAGGAGATATTTACCTGTTCCTTTTGGCAACCTTCACTCTGAAACAAGAGAAATGGTGGGCAGCTTCTTATCAAGATGCTGGTGTACATCTTTTATGCTGTGGCATATGGTTTGAATGGACATATCAGGCTGTGGAGTATGCGTAACATGTATCCATTATGGTTCTTGCATACATCATCTCTATCCATCACTTTGTTCCCTTTATGGTTCAGAACAGAGCAGGCATCACTTATTTCCTACTTTCCATCTCTAAAAAGGTAAAGGTAAAGGTTCCCCTTGCATATATGTGCTAGTCGTTCCCGGCTCTAGGGGGCGGTGCTCATCTCCATTTCAAAGCCGAAGAGCCAGCGCTGTCTGAAGACTTCTCCATGGTCATGTGGCTGGCATGACTAAACGCCGAAGGCGCACGGACGCTATTACCTTCCCACCGAAGGTGGTCCCTATTTTTCTACTTGCATTTTTTATGTGCTTTCGAACTGCTAGGTTGGCAGAAGCTGGGACAAGTAAGGGGAGCTCACCCCCATTACTGAACCACTGAACTGCCGACCTTTTGATTGACAAGCTCAGCGTCTTAGCCACTGAGCCACCGCATCCCATTCCATCTCTATTGTGCTGCTATTATGTACATAAAAGAGTTAATGATGAAGAGCTCCTCTCTTTGACACTCTAATTAGTCACAGTATTGTTTCTGGTGTCTCTGGAAAATTCTTCTGATATATAGATATGAAAATGTAGATTTTTATTATTAAGTACCTCATGACTTTTTCCTTGTTTTTATATTTAATAAATAAACATCAAGTTACATTTTTCATACGTGAACTCAGTAGTGTGAGTGTGTGTTTGCTCAGTAGTGTGTTTGCTCTGATCTAGAGATAGGGATTGACAGGGAGTTTGCTGGTTAGAAACTAAATTTCCCAGCAACAGACAATGTACCTTTTGTTCTTCTTTCCCATTACTTGAAAAAGTATATGATGGAATGACAAGCTGATGGGAGAAATCTCAGAATTGAACTCCACTTATCTTAAAGTTGCCAATTGATTTATGTCAAGGAACATAAAAAATACTTGGCTAAGCCAGAGAGCTGAAATGGATCTTCTAGATCAGTGATGGCGAACCTTTTTTTCCTCGGGTGCTAAAATAGTGCGGGTGCGCACTATTGCATGCGCGTGCATGCCCACACCCATAATTCAAAGCTCCTCACTTGCCCCACCCTCCTGCACATGCGTGCATGCCCCCCCCACTCCCCCATTTCCTGACTTCCAGTGGGCCCGGTGGGCCCATTTTTCGCCCTCCCCAGGCTCCAGAGCCTTTCTTGGAGCTTGGGGAGGGCAAAAACGCTCCCCCCGCCATCCTGGAGGCCCTCCGGAGGCCGAAATCACCCTCCCAGAGCCTCCGCATGAGCCAAAAATCAGCTGGCGGGCACGCACATGCGCACTGGAGCTGAGCTAGGGCAACGGCTCGCGTGCCGGCAGATATGGCTCCGCGTGCCACCTGTGGCACCCGTGCCATAGGTTCGCCATCACTGTTCTAGATTTTTCCCAGAGCAGAAATCCTCATGCTATCCCAGTCAAATGGTAGACCTTCCTTTGCATGAAAATATCCGGGATGGATCTCTCACAGCTACAGAAGGCAAACAGTTTCACTGCTTAATGCAATGTTCCCAAACCATGCCAACTTTAAGATATATGTGCACTTCAATTCCCAGAATTCTGGGAGTTCAAGTTCACACATCTTTAAAGTTGGCAAGGTTGGGAAACACTGGTT
The DNA here is from genome assembly GCA_023053685.1 of Diadophis punctatus similis. NCBI lineage: Eukaryota > Metazoa > Chordata > Lepidosauria > Squamata > Dipsadidae > Diadophis > Diadophis punctatus. Next base: position 172,734,207 of record JALIGW010000002.1, read on the forward strand.
TAATGGCTTGCACATTCAAGAAATCCCTTATTATAGGTAGTCCTCAACTTATGACCATAATTGAGCCCAAAATTTATGTTGCTAGCTGGCGAGAAATTTGTTAAGCAAGTTTTGCTCCATTTTCTTGCCACATTTGTTAAGTGAATCACTGCATTCTTAAATTAGTAACACGGTTGCTCAGTGAATCTGGCTTCTCCATTGATTTTGCGTCTCAGTAGGTCGCAAAAGGGGATCATAAGATTCTGGGACATTGCAACCGTCAGAAATGTGAGTCAGTTGTCAGGCATCCAAATGTAAACCACACGACCATGGGGATGCTGCAATGGGCATAAGTGTGAAAAATGTTCATAAGTCACTTTTTTCAGTGCCGTTGTAACTTTGAACGGTCACTAAATGAACCTGTTATAAGTTGAGGGCTACCTGTATTTTTGACATTGGTTATGATCAGGAAATTACTACTTATTCTGGGTTTCAAGAATTACTATTCTGGATCACTCAAGCAGCAATTCTCATTTTCCTTTGTGCAAACAGGCTTCCTATCATCAGAGCTGGTCAATTCTCTTTGGCCGAATTATATGTTCAATTCCAGCTGGAAAAATGCATGTTGCATTAGCAGGCTTCTTGCTTGACAAAATAATGTTTCCCTAAACACATTTTGATAGTGTACATTAACGGGGGGGGGCAGCCTCCAATTTACACATTTTGGTGTATTATGTAAAAGTGGTTTGAACGCGAAACCTTATCTATAAAAAACCAGCATCATAGTCAAAATGCATAAGCTAAAAATATTTAAGACATCAGGAAATTACTACTTATTCTGAGTTTCAAGAATTACTATTCTGGATCACTCAACCAGCAATTCTCATTTTCCTTTGTGCAAACAGGCTTCCTATCATCAGAGCTGGTCAATTCTCTTTGGCTGAATTACAAATGAGTACATATTATATAGACTACAAGAATCATAACAGAGAAATTCAAGTGCTCCAAAAAGTTGGCACTGGTGAGATCTCACTGAAATGCCTCGTGAGGAACTGGGAATCAAGCCAAGCATTTCTTTGAACCAGTAATTCACAAAAGCATTTCATTATGATTCTTTTCAGAATAAACTGTGAACAATACTATGTTAAGAATGAATACAGAGACAATTGCCTCTATGATAACCTGAAGTTATCCTTCTTTATGTATTATGTAATCCAAATACCTAACCTAGTCAAAAAAAAAAGGACCTATTCGTGATTGTTTACTTTAAGGCTGAATCTTATAAGCATTGAAGCATGATTTGCAAATTATTTCAATGTTTAATTTGTCTTTAAGAAGTCATTATCAAGTCTTGTTGCAATTGATCCTTAATAGCTTAACATGATGGAGGCAGGGGCGGGTTCCTAATTTTTTTACCACTCTGTGGGCGTGGCTTATTTTGTGGGTGTGGCTTGCCAACCATGTGACCAGGTGGGCGTGGCTTGCCGGCCATGTGACCGGGTGGGCGTGGCTTCTTGGACTGCTGAAGGGAGGGGAACTGAGATAGGTCCTGCCGCCCATTCCCCCTCCCCTCAGCAGCTCGAGAAGCCTCGAACGTGCGAAAATGCCTAGGATCATCACCGCGCGTTCATGGCTTCTCGGACTGCTAAAGGGAGGGGAATGGAGATAGCTCCTGCCGCCCGTTCTTTCAGCGTCTCACACGCTCCCTCAGCCATCCTCCCCTGCTTGGACTCACTGTGGGGTAGGAAGGCAGTGCATGTGCAGTGCCAGAAGCTCGGCTTCTGGGCATGCGCAGAAGAAATTTTTTAAAAAAATTTAAAAAAATTTTTTTTTAATGGCGGTTCCCAGGCACCGGCAACCGACCATACCGGTACTGTGACGTCACCAGCGGGCTGCTACCGGTGCTATAGAGTGGACCGCACCGGTAGGAACCCACCACTGGATGGAGGGATTAGCAACATATAGTTACTGAGAAACATTATATGTTATTTGAGAAAGAGGAAACTCAGATAACTTTTATAGTAGGTTTATAAAAAGGACCAACTTAGAAAGTTCTTTTCAAGATGCTCCGGGCATCATGAAAAACATTTTGAGGCTTTTAGAATAGGCTAAGGCTTTATAGCTAGTACATTCTTACTGTGCCATCTTGCTTACCGTGCTTTGTTAAGTGATGTCTTATTATCTCTTTGATTTATGTCAAGGCAAATAATCAAATTTAAGCAATTAAGCAAATGATATAAAGTATGATAAATGATAAGAGGTGGTTCTAAATTAAGAGCAATCAAGTTTAGATTAAAGTACAGGGTTATTCAAAAAGAATGAACCGATTTCATGATGCAATATTTTATTAAGGAAAAGTAATACAAAACTCCAGCCAAGTCACAAGTATTCTACTCACAATCAACTTTTATTTCCTGTCTTACAAGTGTTCAATGTGGCCACCACCTGCAGCATGGGCAACATCAATGTGATAAGAGAATTCCTCCCAGGCTTGTATCAGCATATCACAATACACTGAGTTGATCACTGTTGTTATTTGATATTTAAGATCATCGAGGTTAGTGGGTAGAGGTGGAACATAAACATGATCTTTTACATATCCCCACAAGAAAAAATCACACTGGGGATCTCGCAGGCCAAGCACAAAGAGCAAAGTCTTGGGCCCCCTTCCAACCAATCCAACGCAGAATGCCTTTTCCTGAGGACTCGCCATTCCAAGGTAAACAAACAACTGAACGTTGCCGGAAGAATGACGCGACTACATTGCCCCTGTGGCAGCCATTCAAAACTTAGATAACTCCTCTTTCAAATGGTCACTGACTCATTACATGACGATGCTTGAGAACTGAAGCAATGTGTCATGAAATCGGTTCGTTCTTTTTGAATAACCCTGTATTATTGTTCAAGTTTGAAAACGGTAATCCTTAGGTAATTGTGACTTGGCCCCAATATGACTAACTACGACATCTCTGGTGGGGAAGGGCCAAACATAAATTCAGAAGGACTCCTTTAAAAAACAGGAAGACAGCAATTCCAGTATAGGAATCATAGTACAAATGTTTCAGAGATAATATTCAAATAAATCTGTCAGCCATCCAAAGCTGTCCCATACCATACCATGTTAGCTCTTCCTTCCAGTTCCAATCGGTAAGAGAACATAAAGCTGAACTGTTTTTAAAACTGAGCTTGACTCTTATTGGATTTATGAAAAAAATCTCTGTAATTTTCTTGGCAGCGTTGCAGAAATTATTTGTCATTGCCTTTTTAAGGATTCCATTTTCCTTTCACTATCTCATCTATCTCACAACCCAGGTATGACTTGAAGGGTAATTCAAGACCTTACAGGTTCTAGCAGTTAAATTTGGAGCCCAGACAAGGGTGATCCAATTCCACCTGCCAAGAAAGGATCACACACAAGGTAGATCAGATGCTGAAGTAACCACTCATTTACTTCATTTTTTTTACTTAATTGATACCTTCCTCTACAGCCCTCTCTAAGCGGTTTACAGAGTTCAGCATATTGCCACCAGCAATCTGGGTCCTCATTTTACCCACCTTGGAAGGATGGAAGGCTGAGTCAACCTTGAGCCTGGTGAGATTCGATCTGCCAAATTGCCGGCAGCCGGCAGTCAGCAGAAGTAGCCTGGAGTGCTGCATTCTAACTATTGTACCACCGCAGTGCACAAATGCACAATAAGTTGTAATATAAAATCATGCATATAGGAAATTTAAAAAAAAACCAGATTATACTCTGAATGAGAGTAGCCTTTATTTTGGTCCCTGACCAATGCAACATACAGTTTTACAACTAAAATTATAAATTCCAAGTATACAGAACTAATTTGTATTAAATTAGAGTAAATAAAAGTGTTACTATGACTGTGGAACATAAAGTATAAATAGTTTATAATACAGACTGAGAAGGAAGTAATAGTTGGATTTTCCATCTTCTGAAAAGTTTTAATGAAATAGAAACACACTGATAGATGACACTTGTCGGTGGGAGGGGCACATTTCATATTCCAGTGGTGGAATCGTCATTTTACTTTATTTGGTAATAGAAACTAGATATAATTTGACCCAAACTAACTTTTATAAATGTTACCTGATGACTTCAATGTAAACTATTCAAATCATCATAGTTGCAATGTATTTCTTTTCATACACAAGAATGGGCATCTGATCTATTGATCTATCGATCACTGAAAATCAGAATCACCATCACTATCTCAATTTATATGAATACAAAGTTACTGGTCTGTCATAAATAATAATAATAATAATAATAATAATAATAATAATAATAATAATAATAATAATAATAATAATAATAATAATAATAATAATAACAACAACAACAACAACAACAACAACAGAGTTGGAAGGGACCTTGGAGGTCTTCTAGTCCAACCCCCTGCCTAGGCCGGAAACCCTACACTACTTCAGACAAATGGTTATCCAACATCATCTTAAAAACTTCCAGCGTTGGAGCATTCACAACTTCTGGAGGTAAGCTGTTCCACTGATTAATTGTCCTAACTGTCAGGAAATTTCTCCTTAGTTGTAAGTTACTTCTCTCCTTGTTTAGTTTCCACCCATTACTTCTTGTTCTACCTTCAGGTGCTTTGGAGAATAGTTTGACTCCCTCTTCTTTGTGGCAACCCCTGAGATATTGGAACACTGCTATCATGTCTCCCCTGAGCCTTCTTTTCATTAAACTAGACATATCCAGTTCCCAATTAAAATAACTATATGTTATAAAACAGGCACTACAAAATTTTTACGCAAAACTTAATTAGATGAAGTTATGAGACAGTAAAATCCTAAAAACTATCTCTTTGTATTCCAGAAACTTGTATTCCAGATTGAAGTAAAATAATTTGATTGTTCAAAAACTGTGCATCATTAATATGGCAAAATGTTTCTTGTTAATTTGTGTAATTTAGAGTCTCTATTCAGGCAAAATTCAAATGCTCATCCCTACAAGAATGCATCCAGGGCAGTGGTAGGCTGTAAATGATTTTGCTACTGCTTCGTGTGCTTGCGTGCGTGCGCAACACTTCTGCACATGCGCAGAAGCATCCTGGGTGGGTGGGCAGAGCCTCCTGCCTCCGGCACTACCGGTTCTAAGAACCAGTCCGAACCAGGAGCAACCCACCACTGATCCAGGTTCAAGTAACAACGGTGATGGAAATGAAGAGCTTCTAAAGAACACCTATTCAACATTACAAGTGAAAAACAGCTAAGGAATTTCCTACTGGAATGAGAGAATTTCAGAATATTAATTAGTTTCAGCTGATAAGAAAGGAAGGCATAGGTAGATCTTTTACTATGGGATTTCAGGTGTCATCTTCTAAGTAGCGTTTGCAAAAAAAAACAACCCAAATGTGAATTAAGAGCTCATATTCTGTGACGCTTTTCAAGAAGATAAAAGTTCTCTCCCCCCCCCTTTTTTTTTCTTTGGTCCAGTCACAGTTGGAATGCAACATGTTGATATAATGTTGTGTTTTTATTGTGGGAATCCTTTTGTTCCAGATTCAAAGCAGCCCTGAGCAAGAGAGTCTGTTTTCATTGTTCTGGCATGGAATTGCTATGAATAATAAGCAGCCAAAGGAAAATAATTAATGGTTTTAAAGAGAATGAGAGGAAGCTGAATTGTAGGGAAGGCAGATCATGGACTATTTATTAATGAGGTGTACACAAGGCAGCCTGTAGAAAAGAGTGAGAAAAAGGATTAAGGTGTAAAATAGGTAGGGAGAGATTATACAGAATGTTAAGGATCCCTGAACATTTTCCTAATTGGGGGGAAAAACAGCAAGGATTAAAAAGTGATCAGTGGGGAGGTTTTGTGTTTAAATGATAAAGCTCTATCCAGAGTCAGTCATTAATCATTTTAATCATTTTAATTATTAAAGTCTTGATACTGTTAATTAATTTTCTTTTCTTTTCAAGAGGATAAAAGTCCTCCCCCACTTTTTTTTCTTTGGTCCAGTCACAATACTTTGAAATTGTAGAAAATAAACCTCAGCAAACCGACCAGAAGACCAAGCAAATTCCAAATGTTAAGTCTGGAGTAAAAATTCAATTTGTGAGACCATTTTCAGTGAAAAAGAAGGATCAGAATAATTGCTACACATTTGTTGAGGCAAAAGAAGTGGTGAGACCAAAGGGAACCTTTCAAAGTAACATGTTCAAAATAACTCTTGCTTGTTTGTTATGTAGGTTCCAGGTCTATTGTTATTTATAAAGTACCAGCATGTGCTAAAACCTAGCTCTCTGTGGAAAGTTTATTTGAAAGCCAATCTATACATAGCTTCAATGAGGGATTAGCTTGATTAATTATGACTCAGCTGTTTCAACTCAAAAACTCTACAGAAAAGTATGGATGCAGCTGCTTCTAAGAGTGCTTGACTTTGCATGACTTCACAGCCTTGATCTGGCACTTCCACTTGCCCCCAAAATTATCCATGATAAGTTCATGAATATGTCTTATATAATTTTATAATATAAAATACAAAAGCAAATAATAGGGAAAATAGGGGAGGGAAAAGGGAAGAGAAAAGTGTAGAAAAGAAGGGAAAAAGAAAGAAAAGGCATTGACTTCTGACCAATGTTCCCTGTAATATCAGAAAACGGCACGCGGCAGTTAGAAACTGCCGCACGGCGTTCTCTTTTCATCTGCATGGCCACGCAGGCGTGCAGCCTCTGCCATTAGAAAATGCCACGCAGAAGTTAGAAACTTCCGTGCGGCGTTCTCTCATTATATGCGCTGCCGCGTACCTTAGAGGGAACAGGGCTTCTGACCCCCCTTGGTGCAGTAGAATAAGATACTGACATCAAAACGCAGTGTTTTACTTTTACAAAATAGTATAAACTAGCCATTTCTATAACAACAGATCTATCTAATCCACGGGTGTCAAACATGTGCCATCACGTTGCCGTCACATGACATTTTGTCACGTTTTCCCCCTTCGTGGAGCTGGGGTGGGCGTGGCCTACATGTGACGCATCCAGCCCGCAGGCTGCCAGTTTGACACCCCTAATCTAATCAGTAAAACCCAAAATCAAAGTTTCATGATAAATTCATGAATTTGTTCATGGATACATTATGAATACATAATAAAGAATATCAAGCCAATCTCATCGTATGCAATTCAAAGCACATTCAAAATAAGTTCTTCTTGATGTGTTCATAATCTGAACAAGCACATTTTCATTTGAATGAAAAGTTTTATATGTGATGATTTCCTTTTGTTTTTTCAGGGTCACCCTGTTATGGAGATATTATGAAAATGGAAGAATTCTTATCTCTTTCTTTCACACATAGTACAAATTTTATTAACCTTTACTGTGCTTTTCTTTTTTTCATATTGTTTTCTTAAGACAAAGAGGACTGAACACATTTCACCTTTTGCTAGATTGCAAACATTTTGCTTTCTTCTGATAATGAAGATTAATAGTGATTGAAAGGAGGCAAGTAAATGTCATGTTTCATCCAACAACGAATGAAAGATACAAAACAATTAACTTGAAAGGAGGAGAATGTTTTTTCCTTTCCCCTTGTATCAGATTTTCAGTTAAGAGAGAAAATGCCCTGCTGACACAATTTTATGCCAGCTGAAGTTATGAGCCTTATCTTTTGAAATTAATCTGAGTGCAGCAGTATTGAATACGGCAATCCAATACATAAATTCCTGCTTCAATAAAAATGTTTTAAGATGTAATAAAATAAGTTTAACAAAAATAAACTTACTAAAGGAGCAGGTGCACTTTTGCCATTGGTCTGAATTGAACATAAATTTGGTCAAAAATATGGTGAAGAAATACTTCTGGAAAAGTCCATTGAGGCTATAATCAGCGTGCTTCATTGAAGGAAATTACTTTTGAGTAGATGTACATAGATTTGCATAATAAATATTCACCATAATCTAAAAATTCCATACTTATGGTAACATATTATTTATAACAAAATAAAGAAACTGTTAATAAATTACTATAACAGGAACAGGGCTTTGAATGCATAGTCATGGCCACCATCTTGACTTTCTTGACATCCAGGTGACCCTGGGCACACCTTAAATAGACCAGTGATTGAAATGATTGCCATATATATTTGTGTACAAGCTCATCTATGGATAAGCTGACCATTGATTTTATTTTATTTACTAAAATCTGATGAAAAAAATGTGCCACCTGTAGATAAGCCAATTGTGAGAATTAAAACGTGAAAATTTCAAGGGTTGGTTTATCCAGAGATGGAGCTATCTGCAAGTATATATGGTATGCATTATTTCCCTGTTTGCCCCTTCTCTCCCCATCCACTAATGCAGGCCTGTCAAACTGGTGGCCTGCAGGCTGGATACGTCACGTGTAGGCCACACCCACCCCAGCAAAGGCAAAAAATGTTGCGATACATCACGATCCAGCCCAAGACGTGATCGAGATTGACACCCGTGCATTAGTGTTTTTGCCTTTTTATTAGTTAAATTTTGCCTCACCCAAAGAGCAATCATGCCAAATATTAACTTACGAACCATACATGGCAAGCATTTGTCCTTTTGTATGCTGTTAAAAATTCTGCATATCAGTGATATGACTGCTTGCTCAGAACATGTGCTCTTATATCTTTGTGCAAAGGCATTGAATCATTTTGGAATGTTAATGAAAGGGAAAACTCTGAGACTTTCATGTTATTATCATTAAATATTGGAAGAAGATTGATTGAGAACTTCCACGAACTAACAAATTTGTTAGCCTTGGTTTATTTTGCTAATGGTTATTATGGTGGAAATTATTATCATCATCATCATCAACTGCCAGTGAAGCAAATCAGCAGTATATCCAAGAGCTGCAATTGAGCATATATGTGCTGTATAAATAATCAATGAGAGTTTCAAACATTTCTTTGATAACTAGAATAGCTGGCATTAAAATAAATAGTGAGTGTGCCCAAACATAGGTGAGAGCTTGCATTCAGTAATGGTAAGTGATAAAACATGCTTCTTTCTTCATTCTTATTTTACCTGGCCAAATCATTTCAGGTGACAATCTCTATTAGGGAAACCTAGACCAGAAGATCACCTGCTGAGTTGGTACAACAGCATCCTAGAGGATAAAATTGTTCCCATATGCTCAGAGATGTGGCAGCTGAACAGGTGCAACTGAGTTGACAGATGCCTCATGGGAGCTCTCAGACTGCTTGCCATTTCTGGGTGCAATTTAAGGTGCTGATTATCATTTTCACAGGCCTACATGTCTTAGCATCTGGATATCTTCAGACCACCTTCCTTAACTCAAATCTGCCCATCTGTGAAATCTATCACAAATGACAATCTGTCAAATGCAATTTACCAGGTTCCTGTGCTTGAGTATTCTAAGTAATGGATCCTCAGTTCTGGAGATCTTATCTCAGGTGTTTGGACCATCCTTACTATATTTTCAAAGACCTATCAAATCATGTTTCTTCAGAGAAGCATTTAAGGATGCCCAAAGATTTTGTAGCTGAGGTTCTTTGTATTGTCTGCACTTCATTATATTACTAATTTGCTATGTTTTAATTTAGGTTGTTTGGAGAAACTGCAGAGACTATTCAAGGATGGAGTGGCATACAAGACAGATAGAATAAAATATGACCATTATAGCACACTATTTTAAAATATGCACATGCTAAGATCCTCTATTCTGAACAAGTTTTTTTCTCTCTTTTTCTGCTGGCAAAAAGCTTTTGTAGGCCTCATTTCCATAGTTAGAGCTAAATGTCACAGTGGTCCATTCTGCTTTGAGTTAGGTAGAAAAACAGATTGGTTATAATGAGGTAAAATAAAAAATCTACCACACATTCCAGGACATTGCCTTTGGAAATCTTTTATTATGCAGCTGCTGCCAGCCTGAAATGATGTTTCTCTGTCCTAAACCTTATTTAAGATAAAACGAGCTTGGGTCACAGCATGGTTTGTTTCTGTTCTGCAGCAATGACTGATGATTACGTATGTGATTTATTTAAACAATGGCAGCCCTCTCAGGATTCATCATATGTATTTGAGTGCTCCAAATGGCTCATCCTTTGAATGAGTTAACATTCACCTGTCTAAAAGCTGTTCTAAAGTGGACGATTTGACTGAGCTGAGAAGCTTTTCTTCTGGAAATTCTCATCTGCAAAAGAATGTGAGTTCTACAGGAGTTCGTGGTCATCTTTGTAAGGAGAGCCATTTATAAATCAAGTGGAAAGTATCAGATACTACCTAGGGACAGAGCAAGGATGAAAGACAGCATTCAAAACAGGAGGTGTTGGGTCCAAAGCAAACCTTTGTAATGATACCATAAACCAGGGGTGGCCATAAACCAGGCATGGCTAGCTCAGGAATTCTGGGAGTTGAAGTCCACAGGTCCTCAAAGAACCATAGTTTGGCCATCCCTGTTTACTTTAAATCTTTCTGATAACTGCAAATAAGAAAATGATTGGCAACTATAGCCTTGTTTATGGGCACAACCTGGGTTTGTATCTGTCCCATATTGTCAATATGGTTGATTTTTAAAATCCACATTAACTTTGACTTTCTTGTACCATAAATATCCATGCCGTCCAAATCTCTGATCATGTCCTAGCTTCAAAAAAACTTCTATTTCTCAGCAACATCCACTCTTTCACCCAAACCAAAACAGTAAGTTGAAAATACTATTTCAAATCAGGTAAACCCAATCTTCCTCTTGCCTTTATATCTTGTAACACCTTATATTTAACTCATTTTTTCCCTTGCTACACAAACTTAGAAATATCATTTTGCCACTGTTTAAATGGTGTATCAGTTATCAAAATAGGTATTGTCTGGAACAAAAATGTCATTCACAGCAAGACATTCATTTTTTTTCACTGAAATTCTTCTCAGCAATGACAACTGTAGTTTCTCCCGTCTTAACATGTCTTTTTTAACTTCATTCCATGTCCTAACAATTGCAATAACTTATAATTCATATTCGTCATGGTAATACCCAGATATTTTACTTTCTTCTCAATCTTAGTTGTATTAATCAATTCTGCTTATTCCTCTATTTTTATAGTTTTTTAAATTGACATATTCATCTTCAGTTTCTTAATCTTACAACCTGCTATTGTACCAAAATCTTTTAGTTTTCCCATTAATATTTCAATTTCATTTAAAGGAGTTTCCAAAACCAACACCAAGTCATCTGCCAAAGCCCATAACTTAGAAGTTTATTTTTAAATCTTTATGTTGAGCGATGCTGGACTTAGGGCATCGCTCGCCACATTATTTCTTAGAAGGCCGCTGACTGTGGGAAGCTGGGAGGGGGGATTGCATGAGGGAGTGAATGTAGACATAACACATTCTTACTAGAGATTCAATGTCATCCTTTGTCCAGCACCTGTCCGGAAACTGGGAGGAGGAATGGCCATGCAGGCAGAAGATGAGTGGGCAATGTGACCTAGTTGGGGGTGTGGGACAAGGGTGCTAACTTCCTACTGGGTGGGGAACTGGGCAGAAAGTCAGATTCGGGTTTCCCTTGGATGTGCCAACATGGCTTCAGCAATAAATTGGAACTTTGAGGAATACTTTGCCTTGGACTCTGATTTAAGTTTGAATGCTATTTGGAACCCTGACACTTTACTCACCCAATCTTGTCATTTTATTTTATATATTTATTCAATATTTCTAGGTCTAAAATAAACAGGTGAGGAGATAATGGGCCTCCCTGTCTTGTTCCTTTTTGGATCTCACAATTTGTTAGATCCCTTTTAACAATTATTTCTGCTGTCTGTGAAGTATAAATTGATCTTGCCCATTTTATGAAGTTATCTCCAAAAAACATTTAAATATTCTCAAGTATTTGGTATAACCATGGATGAGGCAATTTGTAGTAAATGAGCTTTAATAATTGAACTCCAAGTGTGCTTAAATAAGCAAATATCAAATCAAGCAACAGGAGAATTTCATTACTTGAAAGTGAATAGAGACCTACGCAATTAGGAACCTTGATAAATTAAGGTCCGGTTTATGCAAAGGGAACTACTTATGTCAAAATGAGCAGAATTGGAAAGTTATGAGGACTTTTCCCAAAGGTGGTTTTTCAAGAGGCAACTGGATTTTCTGGTTTTTCTTTTGAAGATGTTTCACTTCTTATCCAAGAAGCTTCTTCAGCTCTGACTGGATGGTGGGGAATGGAAGGATTTATACTCCTTGCAGACAACCATGGTCTGGATGACTGAGAATCTCCATAGACATTTAAGAGAACTTTCATGTTCAATCTAGCAAAACTCATAATATGTATGTAAAGTGCGAACACACACATTTTATATGTATGTAAAATTGAGAAAATTGAGAGTAGGAAGCAGTTATAGCCCTATTTCTCTTGCATATATACTTATATTCTGATCTTTAGACATACTTCTGGAAATTTAGTTTTGGTGGGCAAGTTCAATGCTGACCTTCCTGTTCTGCTCATACTTAATGAATAGCAAAATAATTCATATCTAAATGAAGATCAAGGAACCTGTTTCCATTTTCTAGCTGTGTGACTACCCCATTCCAAAATTGTAAAAATTCACTTTTCCAATGGGCTGTTAGTGCATCCAGTTGACCCAGGTTGTGTGTGTAATTTTTAATTGTTTTAATATTTATTTCATGTAAACCACACTGAGTCACAAGAAATCAAGGTTATATACAGATATTTAACTTTAAATAACTTTTTTTCTAGGTAAGCTTGTTTACACCCCCCAAATACTAAGGGTGACAGAGGACCATGGCTGTGATGTAATGTCAGTGATGTATAATTGAAGCATAATTTCTCCATTAGCTGGTTATTTAAATATCAGTTCAGAAACAACATTTTAATGAATCACAACTTCAATATAATGAAACACAGTTTTATTCTATGATACCTTATCTAGCAATGGCATCAAGTCAGTCTTCTACGGATTCATCTTCAATTACTTGGATGCCACTCAAAATTTGGTTAGGGTCATTAACAGAATCATTAACCTGCCAGGAGTTCAACTTTCATCTTCCACACTCAGACAACATTTAAAGTAGGTTTCAGTGTATATTTGTTAAGGTAAATTTTATATGATTATCTCATGTCATGCTTAGTGCCACCTATTACATGATTAAAATCGTGTGAGCATGGATTTTTTTTATATGAAATGTGTTTGAATATTAGTAGGTAGGGTTGATACTTAGGCTGCTGGTTTGAGCTCTGAGCTTGGCAATTTGGTTGCAAACGTTTTGTCACTATTCAAGGAGACATTGTCAGTGTGTTTGAGTTGAGTTCTTTTTATATACTTATGAGTATTAGCTTAAACATATTATCTGGACTCTTAGTTTATGCAGATGATATTCACCTTAAATATTTATGCTTTGCAACGGCATTAAAAATCATCAGGAGACAAGACACAGATAAAAAGGTTAAACATTTAATTGCAAGTTTAAAGATGACATATAACATTATATAACATTATAACATATATAATATGTTTCTCTATACAAATGCATTGGCTTACAATAATGAAATACATAATAAAAGAGAAACACAGAAAAGCCTGTAGGGAGCTCATAGTATAATATTAAGAGGTGATAATACTCAAATTCTATCTCTCCCATGGCCAATATTTCCACACAAAAAAGAGAAAATGAAGTGCTAATTTATCTTTTGCACATTTATTTCAGTTCCAGTCCCCTTATAATTAACACTATATATCAGGAAGGAAGAAATTATTCTTACCACCACTGATCATTTTATATCATCCCTCCTCAATCTAGGTCTGAAATGTATTACTAATATTCCTTCCACTGGATTCTTGCTGAAAATGTCATCCCAATCTACCTCACAACAACAAAAAGTTACTGGCACATTCTTAGGTATTACTTCATTATGTAAAGAATAATCATACCTCTAAATGGTTAAATGTAATGATAATTTAATGTAACTTTAACTAAACAAAATGTTTTAAACTTTTGTCCCAGCCCCGTATACTTATTTCTATCTGGGGAACTAGGGGAAAATATGTACACGTTAAGAAATATCAATATTGCAAAAATGCACATGATAGTGCGTACAACAATCCACACCAAGCACGCAAACACATCAAGAGAAAGTTTCAAGACTGCTACATGATCCTTGCTGAGCATACACCAGCTCTAAGAATTTGAGGAGCCATGCTTTTGTCACCACAATAAGCTTTGCAATGCAGGGCAGCGCTACGGGTGCCTCCCATGGTAGCTCCATGGGAAACCCCAAATCCCAGCTGCTTGGTGACCCAGAACCAGACTGGAACTGGGTCGGAACCGTCCTGGAGGGGCATGAAGAAGAGAGGCACTGGTCGGTGGTCCGGGGGGATTTGCAAACCCCTCAGGGAGCCAGCACCAGCCTCTCGACCAGCAGCTGTGGAAGACGACTCTGTTGCCATTAGCTGGGACAGCCACAATTGGAACAATAGGAGCAGAGAGATCGTGGATTGCCTGGGTGACAAGATCTAAGCGTTTATTCTGGAGAGATGTGAAGAAGTGTTGAAGCTGGGTGAGTATTTGGCTGATTTAATGATAAAAAGAAGAAACGTAAAAGGAGACAAAAGAGATTCCAAAATGGAGCAAGTGGCTATCTAGCAATTGGAAATACCATAGAGAGAGTTAAAGGAACAGAGTTTAAAAGCCCAAGAAATTTGAGGATGTTTTTAAAATTGGACTTGGTGGAAGTTAGAGAGACTGAAAAAGAACAAAGAATTTGAAGAAAATATCCCATATGTGGGTCTAAAGCGTTTTGGAAAGTTTGGAGGCAGAGGTAGATTTTTTTTCCCTTATTTTCCTCCCCCAAAACTAAGGTGCATCTTATACTCCAGTGCGTCTTATACTCCGAAAAATACGGTATAAAAAAAAGATTTGCAATGCATCTCTTTCCATTTGCACAGCCTCCCCAAACACAGCAGCTGACGTTAGTGGAAATTAGATGCTAAAACAGTTTGCCAGTTTGTTCAACTTTCTGATAGGGATATTTGTCATAGAAAATTTGAATGAATTTGGATGATTTAGAATGCTGTGGAGCATTTGAGTAGATGCATGCTACCTCTACAGCAGACATAATGAATCAGGAGAAGCATTTCTATCTCAAATATATATGTTGAAAACATTAAAAAATAAACAATATTTTCATTTATCAGAGAAATGGAAATGACTGCACAACAGAATCATAATATATTTCAATTCTGGAAGCCTGACATAGAAAATGCATTGTATGAAACAGATAGAGTCACGTTGTGATTTTAAATATTTAATCAAGGTTGAAATTTGCATAAATATGATTGGTCATATATTTCCATGTTGTCATTTCTAAGAGACCAAAACTTATGGCAAGGTGTAAATATGCTCTGCACAAAATTTATCAGATTAAAATATTTAGATTATGAATATAGTAGCTAGCCAACTTTTCACCAGAATTTTAGGTGTCAGTCATTTAACAGCTTCTTTCTTAAGTAATCATAGGAATCAATTTTGTATTATTTAATAACCAACAATACTAGACATATAGTTGAACTTTAAATATACTGGATGATGTACAATTTTCTCTATGATTTGTTATTTAAAATCAGTACTTCAGGGATGGTTTTAAATAATAATAATAATGCTTTGTTAGTTTGTATCTCAATATTTTAATATAACATCAACATTGATCAGCTAATTAGCATGAGATGTTCCTCAAGCAAGTGCTATGAAATCAGCTATGAAAATGACAGGGTTGATTTAAGCCAATATTTTTCAATTGGATTACTCTAATGCCTTCTGGCTATATATTAACAAAAGTATTCCCCATCTGAGGAGACTGCTCTCTATTTAAGTTCCCTGGGAATCATTTAAGCTCAGTGCTATTCTGGAACAAGACCAGGCTGAGAATAGATCACTCTATACTCTGACTGAGGAGAATGATTCTTGAAGAGCGAGGGGGAAGGGCAGGTGAAGGCCAGCCCAGATGTCCGTTTAACTGACGCCTCTACATTATGCATTGCCCCCAATTGTTCTGCTGGAAATCTTCCTGAAGACAGCAGGAAAGCAATCATTATCCTAGAAGTCTTCATGGGGAAGACTCATTCCTCCCCAACCCACATGATCATCAATATCCATATGCACGCACACAGCTTGAAAGTGTGGCTAAATAGGATGGCATAGCGCCGGGGCGGGTGGGCAAGGGGTAGGCCCACCCACAGGTCACTAGTACCGGTTCGTCTGAACCGGCCCGAACCGGCTGAATACCACCTCTGTTCCTGATACTAGTTTGTACCACAACACAAAGGGTGAAATCTGCATTCTTCTCAAAATATCTGATAAGCCTTGTAACAAATCAAGGATTTGCCCTACTGCAACCCCGAAGAGGTCTGTTTGTAGTGATTGCAGATAAATTTTGATTGTACTTAAGTTTTAAATGCTAATTAAACAACAAAGCTGGAGAATATCAGTTAATATTCTGGTTAAGTATTACCGACCCTATTACTTCCCCAAAGTAAATAAGAAGATGTAATGGTCTGGGGCAGGGGTCTGCAACCTTAAACACTCAGAGAGCCATTTGGACCTATTTTCCACAGAAAAGAAAACACCGGGAGCCACAAAACACTTCCCGTGCCTAACTGTTTCCTGAGCGGCCACAAAACTAGCAAATATAGTTGAATTAAAGGTTCTGTTTTCTTCTGAAACTTTTTCTTTTCTTGGATTTATCCATGGTTGACCGGGGGTCAAAAATTGCACAGGGGTGGGTGTCACACATTGGCAGTTGTGACTCATATTTTGAGCGACAGGGAGCCGCAGCAGAGGGATGAAAGAGCCACATGCAGCTCCAGAGCCGCGGGTTGCTGACCCCTGTTCTGGGGGATGAGGGAGAGGAAGAAAACAATGTTTTAAAGTTGACAGGAGTTTATTGACCAGTAGTGATTGTAAGAGGGGAAGTTTTCTCTTTCTTCCCTCTAACTACTCACTCTGTTATACTTCTTCAAAAATAACCTTAAGCCAAAACAGAAAAGCAGAAGACTTGAATTAAATTTGTTCAACTCAATGGTGGTAAGGGAGGATTGCTTCAGAGACAGTCAGTGAAACCTCCTTTCCAGGTAAGCTCCATTATGATAGCAATTCGAGGGCCACCTGCTTTACCTTTAAACCCACCACTCCTATTAATAGCCAGGTCAACTGTGACTTTTGGGTCTCCAAAAAGTATTAAGTGCAAGTCCTGGCCATCAAACCATTTCTTATTCTATATTAGATCTACCCAGAACAGATGTATTTATTTAATAAAATCAATATTCTGCATTTTCATTGCTAAAACAGAAATATGCTTCCTTTTTTATAAAGATAGCTTAACAAGTAATAAATAGTTTTTAAAAATACGTCTAAATCATGCATTTTGTTAAAGATAAGTCATATAACTACAATAGCAAACTACTCAACAATCTGAAACAATTGGCTGTTCATCTCTAGGCTCTATTTAAACTCCAGTCAAATTAGAGTCAGGTTAACACAAAAGCAGTCTTTTAGATGAGCCTGACAAGCTTTGTAATCAGTAGTATTAATCCTCATAAAGAGTTGAGGATGGTGAGATGGGAACCAGTAGTTCTCAGGCTGGAGAAGGCTGTTATATAAATAAGGTTTTTGACTTCAAGACTGCAAGTACAGGTAGTACTCAAGTTCCAACAATAATGAAACCTTTTTCAAGAGGCAATTGGACTTTCTGGTTTTTCTTTGAAGATGTTTCGCTTCTCATCCAAGAAGCTTCTTCAGCTCTGACTGGATGGTGGAGAATGGAAGGATTTATACTCTTTGCAGACAGCTGGTCATTTGAATTCTTTTAGCAAGTCATTAAAGTAACCTGGAGGTTTATCTGTTTCATCAGGGTCACATAAGTATTGCTGGTTGTGGAGCCTTCTTGGAACTGCTGAAAGGACTGTGTTGTAGACTGAAGATAGATGATGTACCTCTCCCCGTCTGTTCAGAGAGGGCTGTTCAATTTTGACAGAAATTTTATTTATTTTATTTATTTGGTCGTTTTTATATGCCGCCCAACTCCCATAGGACTCAGCGCGGCGTACAACATAATAAACAACAATTTATAAAAATGATACCAAACATTAAAAATACAAAAGTTTAAAATTTAAAAAACAAATCATCATTCAAATCTTCAGATATGGGGGGGGGTTGATCTTAATTTTCCCCCACCTGCAAGAAGAGCCATGTTTTCACGGCTTTATCGAAGGCCACTAGGGTGGGGATAATCCGGATCTCTGGAGGGAGCTGGTTCCAGAGAGACCTCTTTTAAATGTCTTCAAAGAAAATCCAGAAAATCCAGTTGCCTCTTGAAAAATCACCTTTTGGACAACCATGACCTGGATGACTGAGAATCTCCATAGACAATAATGAAACCTGCTCATTATGTTGTGGTTAAGACAATTAGATATTCAGCTGAGCTTCCTGCTACATCTGTTGGCAAAATCAATATCCATCTGAGAAGCAGAATGGGAAAGGAAGGAAGCCAATAAAGCAATAGGGTTAGGCGTTTAGTCATACCATACTCTGACAGTTTAGCTGTTACTGTTATTAAGTTTGTCAGTCACTGAATTTGTTCTTACTACTTGATAAGAGTGGCAAAATGATATTGATGTAGGAGATATGGCTCCTCCAGTCGGTCTCCTCCAGGTCCCGTCAACCAAGCAATGCCGGTTGGCGGGACCACGGGGGAGAGCTTTCTCTGTGGGAGCTCCTTCTCTTTAGAACCAACTACCACCAGAGATCCGGACTATCCCCACCTTGCTGGCCTTCCATAAAGCCGTGAAGACATGGCTTTTCAAGCAGGCGGGCTAAATTAAGACCAATAAGAACATCTGTGGTCTGCCCATGTATGAATGATGATTAATATTTTTTAGTTTTTATAACTGTTTTTAAACTATGACTATTGCATTTCTTTTTAATTAATTGTTCAGAGTCCCGCAGGAGTTGGGTGGCCTATAAGAATGATATAAATAAATAAATAAATAAATAAATAAATAAATAAATAAATAAATAAAAAATAAAAAATAAAAAATAAAAAATAAAAAATAAAAAATAAAAAATAAAAAATAAAAAATAAATAAATAAATAAATAAATAAATAAATAAATAAATAAATAAATAAATAAATATGACCAGACCAGACTGAACACAAGGTGATGGTCAAATGTGTCATTGATTTGGAGTCACTATGCTTCCACAAGAGACTTAAGTCCAGTCTCCCATGAATCCTGTTGACTTTTATCTAGCTCCAATTTTCCTTGATGGTTAGTAAATCAGAGTTTTGTGTATAGGTAGCATGAAATAAACTCGTAGTACCTTTGAACACTATCCTGGCTCCCAGTTTCTTGCACCTGACAATTTCTTTTCAATACAACAGTAGAGTGCTTCTCTCAACTCACTTGCTAACTGGCAAGATGGAAATATCATGATGGACTTGAGAAGGGGCTTAAAGACTGAAGGACAAAATACCTTTCCTATTATCCTAAGCCTTGAAATAGTATTCATAACCGTGAATACTACATGGATGAGGACTGAAGTCTTTTTGCCACAGTAATCCTGTTTGGCTGTCAATAGATCAAGACTGTTGTGAATGGCCCTGCAGAAAGGGCAATTCCACTCTATGATGACTGCCAGAAAGGAGGAAACTAAAGACTTTCTATTGCCTTCTACCACCCAATTGATTAATGGGCCAAAATGGGTAGGATTCCTGAAAGTCTAGTGGTCTGTCATTCCTGTTTAATGTTCCCTCGCTTGCTAAAGTTAAATCAATTGTGTTAAACTGTGTAAAGAATGATCTGCAGAATTTTCTGCTATATAACTGATTTCCCAGATTCTTTTTCTTTCAGTAAATGGCTCTTACAATATGTACCGTATTTTTTGGAGTATAAGACGCACCCTTTTCCTCCCTAAAAGAGGCTGAAAATTTGGGTGCGTCCTATAGTTCGAATGTAGCTTTTTCAAAGCTTTTTTTTCCAGCCCTAACGATGTGCTAACAATCTTCCCGGCTTCCTATTCCCTCCAAAGAAGGTTTTTTCCTGCCCTAAGTCTTTGCGGGCTTGTTTTCATTCCTACTCCCTCTGAAAAAGGCTTTTTCAGCCCTAACCAGAGGATAAAATAATGTGCTGAAGCTGAACAGACTAAGGACGCTAGCCAGATGAATACCTGGTAGGTAGATTCCCCCCCCCCATTTTCCTCCCCCAAAACTAAGGTGCGTTTTATACTCCAGTGCGTCTTATACTCCAAAAATATGGTATATCACAGGGATGCCTTAAATTAATCAGGTATGCAAAGATAATTACATCAGGGTTTTTTAAAAATGATCTCTGAAGTCACTTAGAGCAGTTTCAAATGTGAATTGCTCTTTGTATCACACATGCCTGCTTAGCAAGAGAGCATTATAAATAAGTGAAGCATAAGTATCTTAGGAAATTATGATTCAGCTCTAAGCATCCCTGCCTAAAAATATAAAAAGATACTTGCAGATAAAACAAATAAAGAGAGGCTGAAAGTGTTTGTTTTCAAATGTGTTATAGGTGGTTTTTTTTTTCTTTTAAGAAAAATAAAGAGCAGAATATAAACTTCAGAAATAAAACTGCAATATTATCATAATTTAGTCTGGTTTGTGTAGATAAATAACTTTAATCTATTCAATGAAGCAATGTGTTGATATGTAGTGATACAAAAATGGCATGAAATGATGTTTCTTTCAGTAAGAATGAGGTTCACCCCCACAAAAAAAAAACTAAATTGCCTATAAAAGAGATGCATTTTCTTAAGAGAGCAATTTTCATTGCATTTTTAAACCAATATGATTAATGATATCAGCAGTACAAATAATAATACAAATGCTTTACTAGTAGGTATGAGTAAGAGCAAAAGTAATAAATTTCCTTTCCTTTCGGCTATTACTATTATATATTTTTAAAATGGAGTACAAATTAACAAGGAAAAAACAATAAAAAAGAAATGAGAAAGGAAAAAACACTAAAAATCATAAAACAAATCAGTTACAAATGGTTGCAAGAAATTGTAACAAAACCATTTTAAGGAATTAAACCTGGACTACGCAATATGTCCACATTTTCCTGTCTCTTGGTAGTTCAAAACAAATGGCTTAATGTTAGAATCTGACAACTGTATTATTATAAAGTTCTCAGCTAACTTTATTAAATTGATTTTTAATTACTGACTCTTTGGTTTGTACTCCACCTTGTAATAATAATAACAATAATAACTATTATTACCGTATTTTTCGGAGTATAAGACGCACCGGAGTATAAGACGCAGCTTAGTTTTTGGGGAGGAAAATAGGGGAAAACAATCTGCCTACCAGGTATTCATCTGACTAGCGTCCTTAGTCTGGTCAGCTTCAGCACATTATTTTATCCCCTGATTAGGACTTAAAAAAACCTTCTTCTGAGAGAGTAACAATGAAAGAGCATGCAAGCCAGTAAGAGCTGGGAAGATAGTTAGCACCTAATTAGGGCTAGAAAAAAACTTATTCAGAGCAAGTAGAGCAATGAAAAAAAATTCTGCAAAGACTTAGGGCTGGAAAAACATTCTTCTGAGAGAGTAACAATGAAAGAGCCTGCAAGCTGGGAAGATAGTTAGCACCTGGTTAGGGCTAGAAAAAAACTTATTCGGAGCAGCTTCAGCACATTATTTTATCTCCTGGTTAGGACTTTAAAAAACCTTCTTCTGAGAGAATAACAATGAAAGAACCTGCAAGCCAGTAAGAGCTGGGAAGATCGTTAGCACTTGGTTAGGGCTAAAAAAAACTTATTTGGAGCAGCTTCAGCACATTATTTTATCCCCTGGTTAGGACTTAAAAAAACCTTCTTCTGAGAGAGTAACAATGAAAGAGCATGCAAGCCAGTAAGAGCTGGGAAGATAGTTAGCACCTGGTTAGGGCTAGAAAAAAACTTACTCAGAGCAAGTAGAGCAATGAAAAAAATTCTGCAAAAACTTAGGGCTGGAAAAACATTCTTTGGAGAGAGTAACAATGAAAAAGCCTGCAAGGTAAGAGTTGGGAAGATTTGTTAGCACCTAGTTAGGGCTGGGAAAAAAGCTACATTCGAAGTATAAGACGCACCCAAATTTTCAGCCACTTTTAGGGAGGAAAATACTCCAAAAAATACGGTATATGTTAGGTTGGCCTAAGATGAACTCTGATGAAGTAGAGGTTTCAATTTGAATCAAATTCTTAGGACAAATCCAATATCCATTATATTACATCATGTAACTTAATCAGCCATATGCTTTTTGAATTGCACTTACTGTGCTCTTAAATCAGGGGTCGGGAACCTATGGCTCGCGAGCCAGATGTGGCTCTTTTGATGACTGCATATGGCTCGCAGCAGGGGTGAAATCCTCCCGGTTCGCCCGGGCCAGTCCTTCGGCGTATAGCCGATGGAACTGGCGGCGGTTGCGGCGCGGAGCTTCTCCTGCCCGCTTTCCCGTCCCGGCTGAACACAATCACCGCTTTCCCGTCCCGGCTGAACACAATCATTTGGGTTATTTTCCCCTCTGTGCATGCGCGCGCATGCAGAGAGGGAAAAATAACCCAAATGGCGGCGTTCAGCCGGGACGGGGGAGCTAAAAAACGGCCATGGCCACATCCCCGCCGTTCTCCAGCCAAGCGGCTGAAGAAGCCCCAGAGCCCCGCCGCCAACCTGCGTCTCCTGCTGGGAAGGAGCCTCTGTCGCTGTCTCTCGCGGGGTTCCAGCCACCCGACTGAGTCCCTGAACGCGGCACCGGCAGGGTTAATGCGTATGGGAGAGGAGAGAGAGCGCTACCCGCCGCCGCTGCTACTTTCACCGCTTCGATATTTCTTTGGTGGGCGCGCGCGGGAGGGACCATGGAGCAGAGGCGCCCGGCAGCTTAAGGCAACAGGCGGGTGGGAGACGCGGGTAGGAGCCTGTCGCCGCCGCCGCCACTTCTGGCATCCCCACGCCTCTCACCCCGCTCGCCGGGTGCCTCTGCTCAGCGGTCCCTCCTGCGGAGGCCCACCAAAGAAATATTGGAGCAGTGCAGCGGCGGCGGTAGCGCGCTCTCTCCTTCCCTCCCGAAGGAGAGAGCGCGCTACCGCCGCCGCTGCGCTGCTCCAATATTTCTTTGGTGGGCCTCCGCAGGAGGGACCGCTGAGCAGAGGCACCCGGCGAGCGGGGTAAGAGGCGTGGGGATGCCAGAAGTGGCGGCGGCGGCGACAGGCTCCTACCCGCGTCTCCCACCCGCCTGTTGCCTTAAGCTGCCGGGCGCCTCTGCTCCATGGTCCCTCCCGCGCGCGCCCACCAAAGAAATATCGAAGCGGTGAAAGTAGCAGCGGCGGCGGTAGCGCTCTCTCTCCTCTCCCATACGCATTAACCCTGCCGGTGCCACGGTCAGGGACTCAGTCTGGTGGCTGGAACCCCGCGAGAGACAGCGACAGAGGCTCCTTCCCAGCAGGAGACGCAAGTTGGCGGCGGGGCTCCGGGGCTTCTTCAGCAACCCACCCACCTACCTCGCTTGGTGCGGTTCCCCGCACTTGACGTCTTGGAAGAGGGCTGGGCGAGGGAGAAAGGAGCCATGGTGGGGATTGGTTTGCAGAGAGAAAGAAAGAAAGAAAGAAAGAAAGAAAGAAAGAAAGAAAGAAAGAAAGAAAGAAAGAAAGAAAGAAAGAAGAAGAAGAAGGAAGAAGAAGAAGAAGAAGAAGAAGAAGAAGAAGAAGAAGAAGAAGAAGAAGAAGAGAAAGAAAGAAAGAAAGAAAGAAAGAAAGAAAGAAAGAAAGAAAGAAAGAAAGAAAGAAAGAAAGAAAGAATCAAAGAAAGAAAGAAAGAAAGAAAGAAAGAATCATTACCAATGCTATGATGGAAATCACCAACTCAAAGACAAATATCACTTTGGAGCAAGGAAGCTGCTACAGCAGCAACAAATTAAACAGCACAAAGACAGGGATTCTCTCAATATCCCATTGTCCCTATTGACATTTAGTTGAATTCACTTTTAAAATATATTATATGGCTCTCACTGAAATAAATTTCCAAATTTTTTGCTTTCATGGCTCTCTTAGTCAAAAAGGTTCCCGACCCCTGTCTTAAATCAATGTAGATTAAAATATAAGAAATAAATATGGCCTCTATTTCTCTCTCATGATTTCTGTTGAAAGGATGCTAAAGAGCATTAAAGAAGCCCTAGAAATCCAGATGGAGATGCCGAAGAAGAGTAAAGAAAAGATAGATGGAATGAGCGGCAATATCAGCAAAAATTTCTAGTGTATAATTGTACAATAGTGTACAACAATCGGCAAATTTATCTTTTTGCATACCTTTTTAGGAGTCCCACACTCTTGACTAATTTGGCTAACGTATGTAATGTGAGAAAATTATGTATAATTCATGAGTTAATACTTTTACACAGTTTATTTCCCTTGAAAATAATCTATTAATTATTATTGTTTTTCATAACAAATGTTTCCTTTTTATTTAGCATATTTTTTCTACAGATCTGGCTATTTTATTTTATTTTACTCTGCTTTCATAATCTTAAACACAGGAGTGTTAAATGAATCAATATAATCAGCAGTTATAAAGAAAGAGGACGTCTTAAAAGTAATTAAAATGAGAACAAAGTTGTTTTTGTATTTTAATACCTGGAGGCACTAAGTGGATTCAATTACAATCAATGAAAATTCATTCTAACACTTGCATTTTTTGGAGAAGTGAAATGTGTCTCTTGCTCAAGAATCTGAGAACAACTATCTATGCAAGAATATTGCAACACCATATTTAGTTGTGCAACACCATATTTAGAACATTGCTTCATTTTTTGAAAACAAATCGATTAGCCCTGTAGCTCTCGATACAGGTAAGTCTTGATTAGTGCTGATAATCACTAATCCCGCAAAAATGACACATTATATCAGCCTTATGAGGTAGACCAGATAGGAAGCACATTCAGATGAACTACTTCTATTTTACTGTAAGGTTACATCTTGTAAGTCTGAAAGAACATTTACCTGCTATCTCCTTTACAGCCCAAGAAACTAGAGTCCCTTCTAGCAGTCTGCCATGAAACAGTTCTTTTGAGGGCTAAACTTTCCCTTTGTTGTGTCTCTTTCTCCTGTCTCCCAAGGTCTTTCACAATTCACACTATTCAATGAAATATTTCTAAAATAGGGTAGCTTGATGGAAATTGGCAATGAAAATGTTTAAACAGAATTTTTATTAATAAAGCATAACAGTCAAAGGTTAAAAATATCTTACAACTTTTGTTAATTTTCAACAAAATCACAGAGTAGTTATAGAAAGAAAGGGAAAAAACATTCTAAATATCATTCCTAAAGGTAGGCTTACACTGATAAAAACATCTTTATTGTCTTTGACTATATTTGAAAGTGTTTTTCTTTCTTTCTAATGGATTGTAACCTGCCATGCGATCTTCTAGATAAGGGGTGTCAAACTGGCAGCCCATGGGCTAGATCCAGCTCCGTGAATGGGAAAAACGTCACAAAACATCACGTGACAGCAATGTGACACGGAGATTTTGACACCTGTGTTCTAGATAAATTTATAGGTGTGTGTGTGTGTGTGTGTGTGTGTGTGTGTGTGTGTGTGTGTGTGTGTGTGTGTGTGTGTGTGTGTGGTGTGTGTGTGTAAAATCAAGTGAACAAAGGACTAGCTGGAGGATAAACTCATATCAAAAGCAGACCTGCTATTTCCTATATTCTGCTATAGCTCTTCAAAATCAGCCTGTTTTTATCTTTTCTCAAATGGAATCTTCCTTTTTTTCCCATTTTGACCACATCTAACCCCACCACCAACTGCTCCTCACTAGCCTTACCTGCAGACATGTTAGCCTTTCATTAACTGAATTTGGGCTTGCATTAAATATGACCTGGTATCAATTTATAATTCTCACTAAACCAAATATCACACTATTTGAACTTGTATTAATTATGACTGAACTGTATCAGCCAATAGACCTTAGTTATTGGTAAACATTTCCAACTTAGTTGCTGTGACAATCATCAGCTGGGTATTTTTTGGTCAAAGGTGATAAATAAGGCAGAGCTTGGCTTTGTTTCAGCTTCACAGTAATATAAATTGTTGGTTCACTAAAAATTTGCATGATCCACCAACTGGAGTCAGACACTAATGGCAAATGCATAAATTGAAGAATATGTTGAACTTATTATTCATTTTAGTACAGAATCAGGGTCGGGGTTTTTTTTTAATACAACCCCAAGTTTTTTTCATTTCAACAACATAATTTAGAGAAGGCTGACATTTTAAAAAAATCTACTATTAATCAGTAAATAAACAGAGCCAGTTTGGTCTAGTGGTTAAGGCATCAGGCTAGAATCTAGAAGACTGTGAGTTCCAGTCTTGCGTTATGTTGAAAGCCAGCTGGGTGATTTTGGACGAGTCACTCTCTCTTAGCCCAACTCATTTCATAAGATTGTTAGGGAAAAATAAGAGGAGGGAGGTGTATTAGATACATTTGCCACCTTGAGTTATTTATAAAAATTTAAAAGGTAGGATAAAAAACTAAATTTTTTAGAGATATCTTGAAAATTATTTAAAGATTGAAGAGATATAGATGCACATTGTACCAACATCCTTTTTAAGGAAATACGAATGGAAGTTTGCCCAGCAAACTCTTTAATGTTAGGACAGAGACATACAGATTAAAACTTTAGGTCTCCAACAAGGAACACAGACAAAAAGTACTAAGGTAAGGTCTGGGTTTATCTCTTGCTCCATTATCAGAACTGGCTGCTAACCATTTCCGAAAACATAAACTCACTCACCCTCAAGGCAACCTCCAAGTGCATTTTTTCTCTACCATTTCCAAAATACACTTTTATACCCTATGTTGCCTCAAGTTTCTTGTCTGCTTCAGTTTTCCGCAGACTAACCGTAATACTTTATTGGCTAATTTGAAGGAGGATAGTCCCTTCAACCCAGTGGCGGGTTCCTACCAGTGCGGTCCACTCTATAGCACCAGTAGCGGCCCGCTGGTGACGTCACAGTACCGGTGCGGTCGGTTGCCGGTGCTTGGGCGCCGCCATTTTTTAAAAAAAAATTCTTCTGCACATGCCCAGAAGCCGAGCTTCCGGCACTGCGCATGCGCCGCCTTCCTACCCCTCAGTGAGTCCAAGCAGAGAAGGATGGCTGAGGGAGCATGTGAGACACTGAAAGAATGGGCGGCAGGAGCTATCTCCATTCCCCTCCCTTCAGCAGTCCGAGAAGCCACGAATGTGCGGTGATGATCCCAGGCATTTTCGCACGTTCGAGGCTTCTCGAGCTCCTGAGGGGAGGGGGAATGGGTGGCAGGAGCCTAGGGTCATTGAATGGGGAGAAGCATTCAGGTCGGATGGAGCCTCCTAGAAGAACCGCTGCTGCGGTCTTGCTGCTCCTGCTGCGGGGGGCTTCTCCGGCCGCTGCCAAGCTCCCAAGGCCCACACCCACCCAGTCACATGGTTGACAAGCCACACCCACAAAATAAGCCACGCCCACCGAGTGGTAGTAAAAAAATTAGGAACCCGCCCCTGCTTCAACCGAACCAAAGTTTCACGTGACTCCACTGTAATAGGTTCTGTATCTTCTCTTATAAGTACTAAAGAAATAGTATTTAAGGTATTTCTTAGCATAAAGAAGGTTGCTGGTTTGAAATGCAACAACATATGGATTATGTGGCAACTGGGAACAAAACTATTCTAATTCAGGTGACTGAAAAGATGGTAAACTCAATCTATTTGTCCCCCCCCCACCCAAAAAAGGAGGTTTCTGCTGGGTTTAACACCAGCAGCCTTCTCTGTGATAAGGAAAATTCTTAATTACTGTGCTATTTCTTTATGTCTGATAAAGGGAGGTATACAAAGTGCATGCTGGAAAGAAGGGAAGGGTTGTTCTTTTCTAAAAAGCTACTTCTTGTGCTTGCACATGTCTGTATTTTTATGCATTAACCTGATAAATTTAACCATGGAGAGAGAGGAGAGAGGAGAGAGGGGAGAGAGAGAGAGAGAGAGAGAGAGAGAGAGAGAGAGAGAGAGAGAGAGAGAGGGAGAGGGAGAGAGAGAGAGAGAGAGAGAGAGAGAGAGAGAGAGAGAGACATCAGAGGAACAGTTCAAGGAAAAGTTATGCAAACTGTTGCTAAAATGTCTCAGTCCAGACAGGTTAATGTCCATTCATTTTAGGATCAGGCTGGCATGAGTGCAGAGCTGAGTAGCAGTTTAAATGGAAAAATGGGATATGCCAAATATGTTCTTTTGTATTTTTTCAACCATTAAAATATTGAAACTGAAACACGTGATACAGGTCTTCTCAAGGTTAGACAATTAATTTGCAAGTCTATAATTTATTACAATTTTATACTGGAAGAAAATCACCAGTAAAAAATATCTAGTTTTTAAATAATTGCCTTAAATCTCCTAGCCAAACATGTACTGCTACTATCTTTTTTTTTACAAAGCTGCAATTCTTTTTTTTTAAACAATAACAACAAAAAAGATGCTGCTCACGTACTTAGAACATGAAAAGATTGATGCAATTATTGATGCTTTCTTTGGGAGTTAATTAAATTCCAGTTACTGCTATGTTTACAGAGGTTTGACAGATGATGATTTAGCTTGACATCTTTGGCTGTTTAATTTTTTATTTAAGCAAAATCACTGGATTTAATGAAGGAAATAACATTTCCTTTACATGGTTAAGAAACCTATTTTAAATTTTAAGTTGGATGTCAGGCCCAAACCTAGAGACAACACAACAAAATCCAATTGAGTTTTATTCCTTATCTGCTTACACCTAGTGGACAGAATCTTGCCAAACTAAATCTATAACTTTCTAACCTACTAGAACTAGATATATCCTGAGAGATACTAGGGTGAGGTTCTGTTAAGGTAATGATTTAGTAGCTGAATAGCTGCTGTAAGGCTGTAATATTGAAATGATGATGCAATGAGAATGAGTCAGCAGGGTTATTCAACTGTTATCACTTTAAGAGGCTGTTTTATAAGAGAGGCCCTGTGAGGGCATCTCTCTCTCTCCGTGTGTGCTTCCATGCTATAGTTGATGATTGATTGCCTGACTTTTCCTAGTACGTGTATGTATATACATACATACATACATACATACATACATACATACATACATACATACATACATACATACATACATACATACATACATATATATATATATATATATATATATATATATATATATATATATATATATAGTACGTGTATGTATATATATGTATAGGGGCGTGCATAAGCGCACCAGCGTGCCTACCGTCCCTGTCCTACTGTCCTCTTTTATCGTTACTTTTTACTTATGTTTATACAAATTACTACTATACATGTTTGACAAATAAATAAATAAATAAATAAATAAAATAAATATTCTTTGTAGATAAACCACTATTTGAAAGACAAACCTCTGTTTACTGTATTTTGCTCCTGGGTTGTCTCAAAATAGTCACTCTGTGCACACTCTGACAGGTTCCCTCTCCCCCATTCAATTCAGTACCCTGCAGTCTTTTAATCCAGGCCTCTCTCTGGGAAAGCTGTGTGTTGCCCAAATTCTCCCTCACTGGCCCTGCAGATGCAAATTCCATCACAACTGGGAAAAATAAAATAGCACACAAAATGGCGGAAAAGGTTAGAGACTTACATTGATGATACAGTAAGTAAAGTTGCTTCTGCTCCATAAGATTTCTGGGTCCTCATTTTACCGACCTCAGAAGGATGGAAGGCTAAGTCAACCAGGCTCAAGGTTGACTCAGCCTTCCATCCTTCCGAGGTGGGTAAAATGAGGACCCAGATTGTTGGGGGAAATATGCTGAACTCTGTAAACCGCTTAGAGAGGGCTGTAAAGCACTATGAAGCAGTATATAAGTCTAAGTGCTATTGCTATTACTCATGCCAGCAATTTTTTTCTTTTGTAAATTAGAAGAGGTAATACAATACATACCTTCTAACATGCAAAAAACTGTAAAATGTTTTAAATGGGAAAGCTTAAAAACATTTTGAAAGGGAAGAATGGAAAGAAACAACAAAGTAATAGATTTATTTCTTCAGGAACAACGTTCTTAACATTTTTAAAGTAACAAGACGGTCCCCAGACTTTACAATAGAATTTTGGATGCTAAATGTTCCATGTTTATTTATTAAATTTATACATTCACATGTACAAGAGGAAATGTTTACTATACAGTATTCATTAGGAATTCCATATGAAATATCCACCTCCACAATCTGTGAAACATTCAGAAAAGCTGTAACATATTAGCTAGATAATATCATTCAATTGGAGAAAATAATAATCAGTGGAAATTGTGCCTTGGGGAAAACAGCTAATAGAGCAATATTAAGGAATGGCTGATTAGATTTTGAAAATGGGAGAAACAATCAGGTTCCCTAAATTTTCATACTGATTTAGTAAAAGATGAGACATGAACATCTTCTCAACTCCAGAATGCGTTTAGGCTGAATCTAAATTGAACTGTTTCAGTTTTCAGTCTTCCTTCATACAGGCAAATTACATTTGGCAACTTTTAAAACCATAATAAAACAGTGAACGAACTTGGAATTTAGATGAGACATTGCTAAAGAATACAGAAAGGTGTGCCATTCATTTCAGTTCCTGGTGCTACCCTTCTGGTCTATGCATTTTGGAACATGTGATTATTTTGCAATTATTTAAATAATTATTTGATTATAATTCACATTTCTATGCACTTAGTTCGATTGTACAATCAAAGTTGATTAGTTGGTTGTTTTTTCCTTGTATTGAAATGGCCATATCATGGGTTAAGGCTTTTTCACATCCATCTCACTTTCCAGAATCAATTTAGTCTCAAATTTAATCTGTAGTCCAGTCCGTAGAAATGTAAGATTTTAAAACACTTCTTTTCAGAGAACCTTTCTGAAGCTGGAACCACCCTCTATGGGTTTTTTTTAATTGTGCTAATATTAGGAAATACCCGTATTGATTAGTATATTGTTTTATTGTTAATATTCATTTATGTTGACATATTATTTTAATAGTACTGTTTGTTTAAAACATTTATATAGCCACCCATCTTATATCTGGAACAACTATATATTATATTATTGTTTTCATTTGCATGTGTTATAAAAATACACCTAATATAATTGCTTCTCCTTCTACTACTACTTTGCAGATGTTGAGTAGATTATTACTAAAGCTTGATGACTGCAGCTAACATGCACAACAGTATCTAGGGTGCAAGGAGGTTGGGACTGGGCTTTTCCCAACAAGTCTGGCTGCTGCTGTGCTAGAATTCTTCCAACACATCTGGAGGCTGCAGCATATGTTCATAATATGCTGCAGCCTCACATCTGAAGGCTCCTTGTGGCACAGGAGTTCCTTCTACCCTTCATCTCTCGTTCATCACTATTGTTATCAAAGGGAAGTTAAAAGAAAAGAAAGTGTGATATGTTTGAGGAAAAAGTACAGCAGTCCATGGCTTGAAATGCTACAGTGGTTATTTTTGGTAATTAGAGAGGCCAGAGTGTAGTTTAGATCAAAGCCGGGAATGTAGGTCCAGGGCTTTGCAATCAAAAGGAGGCCCAAATGGCCATGTAGGGGTTGAGGCAACAGTAAATAGGGGTCAATAGCTGGATTGGAAGGGTTATCCTGGGGCCATTAACACGGCATCCTGTCTGTCTGATTTTTTTAATAAACTGAATTAGGGAGCAGCCGACTGAACATAACACTGCTAAAATAAAGTCCATAGTGAAAAATTATCTGGCAATGAAAGGTAATTGAATCCTCTAGTGAGGTTGCCTGATCTGTGTTCTGCTTGTATCAGCTGGCACGTGGCATCGACAATTCCAAATGAGTTTAAATGCTATTAAGCAAATTGATTTAAAAACTGTCCAGTGAACATTTCTCAAATGAGCCCATGTAAACTACCTTACCTTTGGATTGATCTTGGTTGAAACTGGCCAGATATATAAAAAAATGATTCCCTATGAAAAGGAAATCTAAAGGACAATCTCAGAAATGCCAAGTGGATTCATTTTGATATGAAGTGATATGAAGAATATTTACTTGCAAATTGTGTTTAAGGCAACTGCAGCATACATGAGTAGATTCTAAATTCTAATAATAGTACATAGACTTCTATGTACATGGTTTAAAGTGAAAGAGATCGTTTATAAGGAAGTTTCTTATTGGCTGAGTCTTTCTGAAACTTGTATGAATACAGCTCTATCCTAACAAATGTTGATTAATATACACAACATTTTATTTTATTACTGTGGTTGTTTTAGCTAGTTCTGGTTCTAATTTTATAAGGCATCCACCAAAAGTCTCTAATGTAAGGTGGCCAATAAATTATATAGACTTTTACAGCATGTAGTAAATTGGGCTGTACAAAACAAGGTGAACGTGAATTATTTCCAAGCAAATACTCATCAGGAGATGGCATAAACATTTTTCAGGTTTGATTGTAGCTTGAAGACTCTACTAATGAGTTTCTTTGATGTTATTATAACCCCTGCCAATGTAGCTGTTCTCATGGCAATTTTTGTGAACATTCAAGGATTCAAGGATTTAATGAGAACGCTCATGTTTTTAATGTTCCAGTTGCAATAAAGTCAGAAGGGGACTATGTTAGCTTTGTTTGGGACAACAAAGTGCTATGCTAACTTTGTTTGGGACAAGTGAGTGAATAAATAAATAATCCTTCATTGGATGATAATAATGCCACCATGCATCAGGAATATCATGTCTTTTTTTGTTTGGGGTTTTGATCTGCTTTTTAAAATATGTTTTCATAGAATATTTTTCTGACTTCTTCCTATTCAGTATTTATATTTATTTCTATGGGCTGGTTAAAATAAATACTAAATAGCATTCCCTTTCAAAGAGCTTTGGTGTAATTTGCTCTTTATTGGAGAAAATTCCTTACAAGTAGAAATTTTTCAAGAGTGAGAAGATGCTGCTAAGACATTGTATTTAATTGTTGATTTTAATAGATTTAAATTGCAAGAAAATTTGAACATTTCTTTAACCATAAGAGAACATTTAATTGTATACATTTATTTTAAAGCATAAATAATAAAATTAAAATTGTATTATTCAGTTAGTATAGTATAGGATTGGAAATAGAACTGCTCATAGGTTTTTTTCTACTTTCTCTCTTCTATAAGCTTCCCATGATTTTAGATTGTGTTGTTTTTAACCTGTTGTTTTTAATACAATTGTTTTCTTGAATTTAATTATATGGGTTCATTATCTCTATTTTAATTTATTTTGAGGCACACCATGACTGATTGATACATGTGGTAAATCAAATGAATGAATTAATGTGATGTGAACAAGTAGCAACATTATATACAATAAATCTCCTTGCCCTGTTCACTACATATTCTTTTGCAACATATTGCCACCAGCCTCCTTGAAATGAACAAGGAAAGAAATCTACTTTATTTCAGTGATCTCTGGAAAAAGTGGCTTTATTAAATTTGACTGTCACTAGCTTCTTTAATAAGCTGTGTAAATCACTTTACACTTCAAAGATGAATATTTGAATTTGTCATGCCTGTGTAATACCCATTCTGCTGTTGATATGACAGCATAATGAAATAAGAGAATTTATTTCCAATTCTATCCTTATTGATAAGCTTTTACAGCAGTGATCACAGAACATTTGTTTGGAAAGAAAGAAAATACTCTGGGTTCAAGTTAACACATTTTTATTTCAAATTTCTAGGTTCTACCATATCGGAAGATCTAAAATGGACACCTAACATCAAAAACGTCATCAAAAAAGCACAACAAAGAATGTTCTTTCTGTGCCAACTCAGAAAACTCAAACTGCCCAAGGAGCTGCTGATACAGTTCTACAGAGGAATTATTGAGTCTGTCATCTGCACCACTATAACTGTCTAGTTTGGTTCTGCAACCCAACAAGACAGACACAATTGCTACCAACCTGCCTCCATTAAGGACCTGTATACTTCACGAATCAAAAAGAGGGCTGTGAAAATATTTACAGATCCTTCACATCCTGGACACAAACTGTTTCAACTCCTACCCTCAAAACGACGCTATAGAGCACACCAGAACAACTAGACACAAGAACAGTTTTTTTCCGAACGCCATCACTCTGCTAAACAAATAATTCCCTCAACAATGTCAAACTATTTACTAAGTCTGCACTACTTTTAATCATCTCATTGTTCCCATCACCCATCTCCTCCCACTAATGACTGTATGACTGTAACTTTGTTGCGTGTATTCTTACAATTTATATTAACTGGTTCCTAATATGATTTGATTGCTTATTTGTCCCCGGCTATCATTAAGTGTTGTACCTTATGATTCTTGACGAACGTATCTTTTCTTTTATGTACCCTGAGAGCATATGCACCAAGACAAATTCCTTGTGTGTCCAATCACATTTGGCCAATAAAAATTCTATTCTATTCTGTGCTGTGCTGTGCTGTGCTGTGCTGTGCTGTGCTGTGCTGTGCTGTGCTGTGCTGTTCTGTTCTGTTCTGTTCTGTTCTATTCTATTCTATGAATTGCTTATTTCAAGAAAGAGTATTATTCCTTTCTTATATTATGGATTTTTTTCCACCGTAAGTATTGTATTTGCTTGAAACAAAGATTAGGCTTTTGTCTCAAATAATTCAACTTTAAATTAGTAGGATCGTCCTAGATTAAATGAGAATTCTTCCTTCTCCATAGTGGTTGAAGCCATCCTCCAAGAATGGGTTAAATCTGCCCTCTAGCCAATCAGGACCGAGTTATATCAAAGTATAAATACCACCCTCTTGCCTTGGCACCCCCTCTTTTTTCTCGGTCCTCAGCCAAAGAAGGACAGCTTAACCATCCTTGGAGTTCCTCACCAACTTCTCTATCTGTATCTGTGAGTTTTTTTGTTTTGTTTTTGTTTTTTTGTTCAATATTATTTGGATATTTTTACTGAAGCAATAACTGGGTTTTGACAGCTGTCACTCTAACTATTCTGGTGACAAGCAGGGGCATTTGTATTTGGCCTACTCCCCTCTGGGGGAGGGCTTCGCCCCACTGAGGTGACAGGTGAGACCTTGTACCTCTCTATCAACCCACCAAGAAGCTCAGGCACAATATCGGTCTGACAGGGAGGGAGGTACTTTGATCTGGACTTTCACAGCCACAGAAGCTCTGCGCTTGGGTGGCCTGCGTTCCCCTCCGAGGCTAGAGTTTGTCTCCAAGGGCCTGCTAGTGCTTCTAATTGACTTTCAGTGCCTGGCATCGGCAGCTGGCTTCGCGCGGCGTCAGCAGGGGCACTAGCACCTGTCAGACCACCCGAAGCTCTTTTCGCATTGCCGAGCATTCAAACTACCTCTAATTGATTCCAGCTGAGAGGCTTTCGGCGGGAACGGCCGTTACGGAGCGTTTCGGCTTGCGTCGGCCATTTTGAATACATTAAGTCTTGATTGACAGCTGAGAGCGAAGCTGAGGTGTGGCGGCCATTTTGAATATATTAAAAGTGCCGACAGCAGGAACGCGTCAGGAACGAAGCTGCCTCTCCCTCCTGCTGTGTATCCCGGCTTGTGCTTCATTTAAAAAGCAAACGAAGCCGTTTTTTCTGCTGCTTTTGTTGCCTGCCTGCCTGCTTTCTTGTCTGATTGCCTGAGTGACTGACTGATTGCTCGCTTAGCCTCTGCTTTCCCTGGGCAGCTGCAATGTCTGACAAGCCTCAGAAGCAGGGGAAAGCGAAGCAGAAGACCCCCAGGGTTGCCCCTGATCCTGCACCCACACCTGGGGGGGGTTTAGATTCTATGAGCCCTGCAAATGGCAGGGACAGGTCTCCAATGCACCCACCCTCACCCTCAGGGCGTTCCAGGTTGGCCAGTTCCACCCAGGGGGCTGATGGCCACAGGTCTCACAACAAGTCCAGCCAGAAGACCTCTTCAAAGGAACGTGGACAGGTGGGTTCTGGCACACATAAAGCCAGAAAGGACATTCCAGCTCCCCCATCACACACATCTGACTGTTCGGGGGATCAGCTCTCTCTGGAGAATTTGGACTGCCACCTCCGGGAGGGGGACATTTGGGGTGAACAGGAGGGTGCTTCCCCCCTGGGGATCCAGACCACTCAAGACCCAGTCCTTGCAGCCGCTCCTTCAACTGATGCCATTCAGGTAAGGATGGATGCTGCCATTCGCAAGGGCCTGGAAGCAGCTATCAGGGCAATGTCTGAGGTGCCTCAGCCTCTACCAACACCGCTTGCCCTGCCACACGCAGTTCTCCCCCACACCACTGATATCATCACACAAGGTGGGGTCGAGGACCGCGATGATATTTCTGAAAGCTCCCTGTCTTCGCTGGACCAAGGGGAACCTGATCAGGCAGCTGGTGACCAATTGGCTGAAACGCCCCTCGACATACAAATGTCTGATGATGAGGACATGGCACCAGAGGCCCCAGCCATCACAGGACTCTTCCACCCGAGCCTTTTCCGGTCTCTGCTTCACAAGGCAAGGGCTACGGCCAACCTCTCTACTGCACAAGCAGAGCCCCCAAAGACGGGATCTCAGGATGACCCCATCTTCGAGGAGGCAACACCCTCCAATACAGAGGTCATTCCCATCCCGAATTTCTTTGTCAACGCCTTGACCAAGCAATGGCAGACGCCCAGCATGGGGCCTCTACCCAGCGCTCAAGACAAGAGATATTTTAATGTGGCCCCACACCTGGCCCAACACCTCGCGCTCGCCACTATAGATGCCCCAGTGAAGGCCCTATACTCAACCACGCAGCTACCTGGCGAACCTGATGAGCTCCTGCGTCCTGAAGATCGCAGAACTGAAGCCGCCCTACAGAAAGCCCATCTAGCGGCCGCCTGGGCCATCAAGGCATCTACGACTGCCTCCTTTTTTTCCAGGGTGTCCCTGAAATGGCTACATTCATTGCAAAAGCATATTCCTGCCACTGACACCCGCGCGCAGCAGGACATTAAGAAGCTGTTGGCTGCGGCCCAATTCACTTCGGACGCTACCCTGCAGGCCGCCAGGTTCTCCGCTCGCTCCATGGGCTCCGCCGTGATTGCAAGAAGAATGCACTGGCTCCGCTCGTGGCCAGCTGATGCGCGGCACAAGTGGAAGTTGGCCGCTGCCCCAGTCTCCGGACCAGCGCTCTTTGGCTCGGCACTGGACCCGGTCACTACAGAAACGAAGGACAAGCGTAAAGTCCTAGCTAATTGTACTAGACACCCTAAGAAAGCCTTCTATAGGAAGGGTCCCAAGGTGCCAGACCATGGGTATTCACGACCCCAGAACCAATCGGGGCCCCAGGGTCAGTCGGGCTATCAGAGCCAGACCGGGTACCAAGGCCAGTATGGGGGACGCTCTCGGACCAATACCGATAGAGCTTTCAAGGGGGCAAGGTCCAAACGGCCCTTTAGAGGAGCCGGTGGTCGCCCTTACCGCCGGTAAACCCGTTAGCACCCCGGTTCCTCCCATTGGGGGTCGCCTGGCATTATATGCCGGTCGATGGGAGGAAATCACCAATGACGCATGGGTCTTGCAGACCCTCTCGTCAGGGCTACTTCTCGAATTTCTATCCACCCCTCCGAGGTTCTTTCTACGCTGTCCCTTGTCTTCCAACGCCTCTAAACGGGTCCTGATGAATCAGGCAATCCAGCACCTGTTGGACATTCGAGCTATTCAACAGGTGCCCAGGGACCAACAGGGACAGGGATTTTATTCCATTTTATTCGTGGTTCCGAAATCCTCGGGCGGGTGGAGAGCCATTCTGGATTTAAAACGCCTCAATAACTACATTAGATATAAAAAATTCAAAATGCACACCCTGCAATCCATTCTGGCAGGTATTCGGCACGGCGACTTTCTCGCCTCAATTGACCTCTCCAAGGCATACTTACACATTCCTATCAATTCGAACCACCGCCAATACCTCCGGTTTTGTTATGCAGGGGTGCATTACGAATACCTGGCGTTGCCCTTCGGCCTTTCTTCCGCACCTAGGGTGTTCACGAAGATACTGGCCGCCCTTACCGCCCATTTACGGGCCATACCCGTGCGTGTCCAATGCTACCTGGAAGACATTCTGATCAAGTCCTCCTCTCTGTCCCGGGCAGGGCAGGACATACAGGTAGTATTTAACACCTTGGAACACCACGGGTTCTTGGTCAACATGGGTAATAGTCAGCTATCCCCATCAACTAGGGTCACCCACCTGGGGGCCATCATTGACTCTCTGGAGTGCAGGGTGTATCTGTCTCAGGAGCGGAGGGACAGCATATCGGATTTAGTCCAGCAAGTTCTGGCCAAACCAAGGGCTCCCTTGAACCAGCTGTCCTCCCTCCTGGGGAAGATGATTTCAGCTATACACATCACCCCATGGGCACACCTGCACTCCAGAGACCTTCAATGGTTTCTTCTACCTTTCCAGCGGGCCAATTGCAGCGCCTCCCCCGCAAAGGTGCGTGTCCCGGCGGATGTCCGCAGGTCCCTCAGATGGTGGTCCTCAACCGCGCTTCAGAAGGGAACCGAATTCTTGGAGCCACAGCGGGTGACCGTGACCACGGACGCCAGCACTGCGGGCTGGGGTGCCCACACCGGGTCTCAGATTGCCCAAGGCTCTTGGACTCCATCCGAGCAGGGCTTTCCCATCAACCTCCTGGAACTGAGGGCAGTCCGGTTGGCCCTGGCCCACTTTCGGGACAGTCTATCAGACAGCCATGTGCTTGTTTTGACCGACAACGTAACAACAAAGGCGCATGTGAACCGTCAGGGCGGCACCTTGTCCAAAGCTCTCATGGCCGAGGCGATGACATTGGGGCTCTGGGCGGAGCGGCACCTCCGATCAATCGCCGCAGAACACATCTCCGGGGTGAGCAACACGACGGCGGACTGGCTCAGCCGGAACACCATCGACCCGGCGGAGTGGTCCCTGCACCCGGACCTGTTTCAACAACTCATCTCTCGGTTCGGGTTGCCGGTCGTCGACCTGTTTGCCACCCCGGAGAACGCCAGACTGCCCGCCTTCATCACCAGGTTTCGGACGCCGGGGGCAACGGACACCGATGCTCTTCGGTGCGTCTGGCCGCCAGGGCTGCTTTATGCCTTTCCTCCCCTTCCCCTGATCCCCAGGGTAATTCAGAGGGTCCTCCAGTTACGGGCAGAGATCATCCTGCTGGCCCCTCACTGGCCCAGGCGGGCTTGGTTCGCGGACCTTATGTCCCTGTCCGTGTCACCTCCCTGGCGGATCCCGCCGACAGAGTGGTCGCTTGCCCAGGGGTCAGTTTGTCATCCAGAGCCGCACTGGCTACAACTGACCGCCTGGCGCTTGAGCGGCTCATTCTGAAACACCGCCTGGTTCCGGACAATATTGCCTCCATCATGTTGGCCTCTAGGAGGGCTTCTACCGAACGTATTTATTCTGCAACATGGAAAGCCTTCTGCCATTGGTGTGATCAGGTGGGATACTCCCCTGTGGAGTTATCAATAATCAATGTTATTCAATTTTTGCTGCAGGGTCTTGCCAAGGGCCTTACCCCTAACACGCTTCGCCGGCAGGTGGCGGCACTGTCCACCGTACTTTCCTGCCAAAACCTAGATTCCCTTTCCGGCCACCCGCTCCTCAAACAATTCATGAAAGGAGCTTCAAACCTGTGTCCTCCAGTTGTCCATAGGTTCCCTACCTGGGACCTTTCCAGGGTACTCACCGCTCTCACGAAGGGTCCATTTGAGCCGCTCTCTACGGCATCCTTGACTCATTTGACCTACAAAGTGGTTTTTCTTGTGGCAGTGACTTCGGCACGTCGCATCTCTGAACTGGCTGCTCTGTCGGTGAGGAGTGACCTGTGTGTCTTCCACTCCGACAGGGTGGTCCTGCGACTGGACCCTACATTCGTCCCAAAAGTAAACACTTACTTTCATAGGGCGCAGGAGATCATTCTTCCCACCCTGTGCCATAATCCGATCACTGACTCTGAAAGGACATGGCATCTGCTGGACGTCAGGCGTGCCTTGGACATATACATACAGCGCACGGCCACCTTCAGACGGACTGAGGCCCTTTTCGTGTCCTTTCGCCCGTCTTCCATGCGTTCCAGGGCATCCTCTTCGACGGTGGGCCGCTGGCTCAAGGCAACCATCTCCTTGGCCTACGAACGCATGTCCTTGCCCCGACCCCCAGGTCTCACGGCGCACTCTACGCGCAGCGCTGCCACCACGGCGGCCTGGAACGCTCGTGCGTCCATCATTGAGGTCTGTCGGGCGGCCACATGGACTTCGCCAACCCCATTTGTCCGGCACTACAGACTGGATATGTACGCCTCAGAGGAGGCTGACTTTGGCCGGAGGGTGTTGAGTCATGGTTTGGGAGATGGTGACAGTTCCAGCCGCACTTAGAGTGCCCACCCTAGGGACAAAGGGTCTTTGGTATGTCCCATTCTTGGAGGATGGCTTCAACCACTATGGAGAAGGGACGTTGTTACTTACCTGATACGTCCTTTCTCATAGGGTGAAGCCATCCTCCAAGTCCCTCCCTGGGCAATGGGTCCTGGACTGTCACGGGCATGTACATAGTTCTGTTTTCTTGCTCTAAGTGTCGATCGGTGTCACAGCATGTACATAGTTCCATCTCTAAAGTCAGTTGATTGTTCGTGCTAGTTTGTCTGTTAATAAAAGGTTGGTTGATGGTTAAGCACTATGAGTTTCACCTTCTTCCCTCGAATAAAGAGGGAGTGCCAAGGCAAGAGGGTGGTATTTATACTTTGATATAACTCGGTCCTGATTGGCTAGAGGGCAGATTTAACCCATTTTGGAGGATGGCTTCACCCTATGAGAAAGGACGTATCAGGTAAGTAACAACGTCCCTTTTAAAGCAAAAATAGATTTAAATTTCTGATCATTCTCCTTTTAGAAAATATAGTAAACCACATTCTATTACTGTACAAAGGATGTAGCTACTAAAATTAGCATTTTATTTATTTATTAAATTTATATGCTGCCATCCCCTAATACAGTGACTCTGGGTGGCTTACAAAGAGTAAAAGGATAAATACAAAAACAATTTAAAATTTGAAAGTTTTGAAAGCAACAAAGGTTTGTAGCTACCACTTTAAAAAAAATTTAAAGCTACAAACGTTTGCTTTCTAAACAAAAAAACAAGGTCTGCAGCTGGCCTTTTTCAGTGGAACAGGTGGAGCAGGCTAGTCCCATTGGGGAGAGTCGACTCCTCAGATATCCTAGACTTGTCCACATATGGCTTTAAAAATAATAACGAACACTTTGAAATGGATCTGAACACAATGCCCAAAAGTAGTGTTTATGTGCTACCCTAGGGGCCTCAAGAACTGTGCATGCCCTGTGATCCAGATAAAGAGGGAACTGGCACACAACATGAAATTGTGCAAAGGCCCTTCTACTTACAACCACCACCTGCTCTTTGACCAGTAGTTGTGAGTCTAGGAGAGCCCTCAAGCTCTGCCCTGGATCTGTCTGGGGTAGTTCAACACCATCCATAACTGATAAACAACCAGATCCATAGACTCTCTGCCTTAACAGGGTTCAGTTGAAGCCTATTGTCTCCTGTCCAGACCTCTACATCCTCCTGGCACTGTGAAAGGGAAGCCACAGCATTACTTTGATAAGTTGTGATTTGATTCTTTTATCCAGAGTTAATGGATAATATTGGATAGCTATTGGAT
The DNA here is from genome assembly GCA_023053685.1 of Diadophis punctatus similis. NCBI lineage: Eukaryota > Metazoa > Chordata > Lepidosauria > Squamata > Dipsadidae > Diadophis > Diadophis punctatus. The sequence goes on from JALIGW010000002.1 coordinate 172,775,902, forward strand.
AGTGTTAGGACTCTGTCCAAACGGTTGGGTTGTTAATATATAAACAAGCCACCAATCTATGTTTGTATATATTTAAGTACTGCAACTTTAAATGTATTGCTGTATTCTGATTGGCTGTAGTGTTTTAAGTTTGCCATAAGAGGGAGCTAGAGATCGTGGTTTCAGGTTCGTTCTCTCTGCTGATTCATTCGTGATTGACTTTGTGTCTGATAGTGAGCTCTGTGCGAAGCTCTGTTACTCTTTAATAGTATCGAAATGTTTGTAAGCTGTAATATCTTTGTTTGATGTTTAAGATAAAGACAGGCTGGTAAGAAGATTATTGTATTTCTTGATATTGACTGACTGAACGTGTATGACCTGGACTGTTTAATTGGACTGTGCTATTTATCTAAAAGTAAACTATTTTATACACTTTAACGAATCTGTTTGTGACTGGATCATTACTCCTATCCACTGGTTACCAAGCTGAAATACCCCGTTTCTATGTGCATGTCCCTGATAACCCAGGGGTCACTCTGCACACTCTTAACAGATAGTTCTGTTTACATTTATATATTTGAAACTATGAATAATATGTACAGAATCCCCCAAAATTAATTTGCTTAAAATCTTACCCATTTATATTACTTTATGTTCCCATGTTCTACAAAAAAGAATGGCAAAAGTTAGGTTGAACCAGACATTGCTGTTCACTCAGAAATGGATAATATGGAAGATATGGGAAAACAAAGCCTGTAATGTAGGATAAATGGGCATTGCTTTTCATATGTATCCTCAAAAAAACATTATTTATCTGCTTATCTGTCTATGTAATTTATTTCAGACAATTCTTTTTATGAGCTCAAGCATTTATGCAAACCATGATTTCTTCCTTATCAATATAATATCATTTCTTCTGCTCAAATTTTAAGCACATTAAAAATTAACATTTGTTGGCCAGATAACAAAGGAATTAATAGGAGTTTGAGATGTAGGAGTAAATAATTAGATTAGAAATGGGGAGACCAACTCAACTTTTGTACAAGTTATAGTGAGTCATCCATTCTCAACTCAATTTACTGACAATGAGTATAGAAAACCAGATGTACTCTCTTGGCCTCCAATTCTGTTTGATAGTCCTGACACAAATTAATTGAAGAAAATTGGGCACAATGATTCATTGCTGTTAGTATGGATTAGTATGTATGTTATGTCTTGCAACTAAATGTTTAACACTTAATCAAGTATTATACAATACACCATTTATTATTTAATGTGTTCTTCATATATATATACAAACATAGGTTAAAAGTACCTATAATAGTTATTAGAATTCAGGAACTTTAATAACAGAATACTTGGGATAATTTATAACACTGCTGAGTACCGTATTTTTCGGAGTATAAGACGCACCTTAGTTTTGGGGGAGGAAAAAAAGGAAAAAAGGCCTCTGCCTCCAAGCAATCTGCCAAACAGCAAACAGCAAACAGTACAGATGATATACACTGTTTGCTGTGTATTTCTGTGCATGTGTGTCTGACCCATAGAAATGGCAAAGAATTGGAGAAATGTACATTTATGGCAGTATATTAATCCCAGAAAATTTTCTTAAATGTAATCACACTAACTCCTCCCAATTATTTAAATAGATCTACTCCAAACATGACTAGTCAGGGTTTCTCAGCTGCCTTCTTTTAATACTAATACTTAATACTAAAACAGGACATTTCAGATTATACTTTTACAGATCTTTAAAATTGATGTGGCTTTCTGGAAGTATTCTCTGCTATTTAAAAGAAGATACAATAGCACTGGGCCTCTTCAGAGCAAGCATTTATTTTAAAAAGCTTCTTCATTTTGTTAAATTGTCTAGAACAATAATAAAGCAGTCATTAAAAAATAAGTCTAAGAATTTGAACACTCTACAAACATTAATAAAATAACATATTAACGGAATCTGCCTCTACCTAGGATAGAACTCACAACCTCCTGATTGTGAGGCAAGAGCTCTAGCTCTGAGCCATAGCAGCTCAGAGCTTGCCTCCATTTGATTTCAATAGCAGCTCAGAGCTTGCCTCCATTTGATTTCAGCAGCCTAATATTGCCAGCATTTTGTCTCATTACAGCCACTGTAGTTAGTTTCATTTTACCACGTGGCTTCCAAGCCTGTCAGCTGTAGATCGGGAGGCAGTTTATCTCTTCTTGTGCTCTTCTTGTGCTTTGTCCTGTTTTCTGCAAAGAGGTAAATTGCTGGCAGGCAGAGGCCAAAGGGTGGGGGTGGCTGGGTGGGGCTGCATTCGGTGTATAAGACGCACCCAGGTTTTCACCCTCTTTTTGAGGGTAAAAAGGTGCGTCTTATACTCCAAAAATACGGTAATTACAAACACGAGTTGGCATATTGTTTATTCAGGAAAATTCCCACTTTATTTGATTCCATTTTTAAAATCCAAATTCTAAACTGTTCAAGTTTCAAACATTTTATTTGTTTGCTTGGATTTCTATGACCTCATATAAGTGACTTTCGGCTGCAAGCATTATTAAAAATCAATATGATAGAATAAAATAAAAATGTAAAAATGAGGGTTTTAAAAATTTCACATTCATTTTAAAAAAAATCTGTCAGTGATCACTTTCACTATAGTTTCAAGGTTAGTGCTGGTCCTGCATCTCAAAAGGCCAATTTTGTTCCTTTATTTTCAGCCAGATACTGCCAGCAGACAAAACCAATTTCTGGTTGAATAGCATAAAATGATTTTCAACAGCTATGGACGTGAGGGTAACCTACCCTGAGAAGCCTGCTGTGTCTCATTTTCCATTTTCTTGAATTTAACCACCCCCCAAAAAATTGTGCTGGTTTTCTTAAGTGCCATAATTGCTTCCTAGTTCAGCATGCTCATTGTTTTATCATGTATTTGCTATTGAAAGCTTGATTAAAAGGAATGAATATAAAAGGGAGAAGAGATTAATATGAACAGTTCCATTATTCATGAGAAATATTGAGATTGATGAAACAACCAAAGTTATTGTATGCTGAATGTGTTGCCAAAAGCAGTGAGAATGCAAAGGGATTACATATGGCTAGACTCTATATGTCACTCTATTCTCTCTATATATTAAAAAAATAGCAATAGCACTTAGACCAGAGGTGGTATTCAGCAGATTCTGACCAGTTCTGGAGAACTGGTAGCAGAAATTTTGAGTAGTTTGGAGAACTGGTAAATACCAACTCTTACTGGCCCCGCCCCCATCTATTCTCTGCCTCCCGTGTCCCAACTGATTGGGAGGGAATAGGGATTTTGCAGTAACCTTCTCCTGGAGTGGGGTAGGAATGGAGATTTTACAATATCCTTCCCCTGCCATGCCCACCAAGCCATGCCACGCCACGCCCACCAAGCCATACCCACAGAACCGGTAGTAAAAAATTTGAATCCCACTACTGACTTAGACTTATATATACTTCATAGTGGTTTACAGCAGTCTCTAAGCCAGGGGTGTCAAACTTGTGTCATCATGGTGGCGTCATGTGACTGTATCGGGACTTTTTCCCCCATTGCTAAACTGGGCATGGGCGTGGCCAGCACGTGACGCATCTGGCCTGTGGGCTGTGACAGCCCTGTTCTAAGCAGTTTACAGAGTCAGCATATTGCCCCCAACAATCTGGGTCCTCATTTTACCAACCTTGGAAGGATGGAAGGCTGAGTTAACCTTGAGCTGGTCAGGATCGAACTGCTGGCAGTGAAATGCAGAATTAGCCTGCAATACTGCATTCTAACCACCGCGCCACAACAGCTCTTTTGCAAAGAATGCAAAAAAGGAATGACTCATTGTGATGTCTCCATCCTCCCATTCAGTGCCAGCTACCTTCCTACCTTTTAAAGCATTTTTTAAATGTCCATTTAATAAAGAGGCAGGGAAGTTGGGCCTCAGACTTGCATTTGGTCTCTAAATTCCTGGCACGCAAATCGTAACTTGTCCTCAAATTTCCTGCTGGAAAACAAAACCTGAAATATGATCACTACGATAAAAAAAAAAGAAGGAGCCACACTCACTTTGCCTAAGGAAAATTCACGTTTGACTTAACAAAGTACAAAAAGCGTGTGACAAGGTAGTTTAGGGTGGGTGTGGATACAATGTACCTGAATTTGTACATGTATTTTTCTGGGCTTGAAAATGCCCAACATATAAGCCCAAGAAAAGATGCAGGTACAATGTGTTTGCTCATACCCACTCCTGAGCCCCTTTTCACTTTCAGATCCAAAGCACAGCACATCACTACTAATAGCGTCCAGTTGCACAAAGTACAAAGTATACCAAGACTTTGCAGACGTGCAAGGGTTTTTTTTTCAAGATGCTTAAAATTGTTGCTCCTTGACATTACTTATTGTGCCTTAACAGCTTGTTCATACTATTAAGCAGCAGGTTCTCTGAGGGCCCCCAGTTTAAAACATTTTAAAGCACTTCAAAACTCTGCAGTAGCCTTGTGGTACTTTCACATCAACACTGAATTATCACCACGGCTCCTGAGGAGATGCACTCAATATTCTAGATGACATGCACTCCCCTTATTTTTGCAGCATTCTTAAAAACTCAGAAATGTCAATATGCATAATCTTGCCATTTATATGATCCAATTCTCCAGTAACAAATCTAAACTAAAATGGTGTGTTGTTGTTTTTTTAACTAATGCACGGAGTTGCAATTTACCAACCCAAAGCTTTTTATCAGCTTTTTTTAAGAAAAGACTTTTCAAAACTGTATGCCTAAAAAAAAATCTTATCATCAAAATCCCATTGGTGAAAACCTTTTTTTAATGTTGTTGAGCTCTAGGCTATCTAGTCTTACAATAAAGAAAGTAGTTGAAATATTTCAGCTGAATGCAGTTTGTGGGTCATGAGCTTTGGAGTAAAGCCTTTCCCACGTGAATTGATCACTGCTGTCAAAGCACATGTTGTGCATATAAATGTCAGTAGGATCCATTAGCAGCTGCTGCTCTATTTCCTGGTACCTTTCCAAGGACATCAGTGGCATGCTGATGGAGTGACAGACAGTAGCAATATTTTAAGTCTCACTGCTTTTTTGTTAAAGAATGTTTGGAGAGAAAAAAATGTGAAGTTTCCCACTAGTATTTGAATGAAAGTAGCCAAACTGCCTGGCCAGGTATTAAAAACAGCATCATTGTGGAAGTAACCAAAGTGCCTAATAGAAAGAGTTAGGCAGAAATTCAAATATCTATTTCACCCACAATCCAGACAAATAAAGGTTTATTGCTAAAAAATGTAGTCAAAGTGCAGTCGAAAATATGGTCAGTTACAAGTTACATGATACTTCTCCTTTGTTGCAGCTATATAGCATCAATTCAGGATATTGTGTAGCAATTGTGAGTAGTAATTGATTTACCAGTCACTTAGTTACTGTTCAAAGTTACAATGGACCCCGCCCCCCCAATAACAAAAACCTACTTATGACTCGGTTTCAAAGTTACAGCTGCTGCGTTTGCTCTTATGACCAACTGCAGGGATGCTGCAGTGTCCTCTGGCTATCTCCCTCCCATCCCCCCCACACACACACACACTGGGAAAGGATAGTAAAGTTGATAAACAGCATCATTGTACATAGCTGTAACACATTAGGACTCTGAAGTCAAAGGCTGATCCAAGCCTGACTAAAGTGGTGTTATTTTGCATTGTCACAATGCACAGAACATGTTGTGAAGGGCCTGACCTTGTAGCCATGGTAGAAAAGGAAGAGCTGGGAAGAGACATGGAAGCTATTATCTGAAGAGCCATTCAGCTCCCCAGTAAGAAGAAAGTAGACACAAATTAGCTAGTAGCCCCACTTGAGTCACAGATCATGAAAACATCTGTCAAGAGGAAGTTGTGAGAAGGTATAGTTCTACTTGCTTTGCCCACACCCTATCATTACTCTCAAATGAAAAATACAAGAAGGTGGGAGAATCAGGACAATAGTAGTGATAAAACCTTTAGCAAAAATTAATAGTCTCACACAAAGTCCTATAAACTTAGATGAATTTAGTGGACCAGATTAAGTGTATGTGTCAGAGGTTGCCTCTCCTTCTTTCAATAGGTGGATGACAGATGTTTTTAAATATAAATTTATTCATTTATCAAATTTTGGAGCATATTGCATGTGAAAGATTTCTAGATAACCAGGGTTTATTTCATGTGTTTCTTTGGAATTTTACACACTGCCTTTCTTGGGTTTTTTTTTTTTTTTTTTTTTTGCATTCCCCTGATGTTATTTCTCTCTTTGTAAAGCATCTTTTCTGTCCTTTATTCATTCCTTGGTTTGGAAAATCATTGATGTTTTTGGCTATGTATAAATGGCCCCCATTAGGCTTGTGAAAAATTGACCCTCATTCCATTTAACTTGGAGAGACAAGATTCAAAGAACGCACAATTTAATTCACGTTTTTGTGAGTAAGATGTGAGAGTAAAATGATTTGAGCATCTTCAAGACTGAGATTACATTTGTTAAAAAAAAAGATTTCACCCACAAGGTATAATGGGGAAGCATCAAAATGAATACAGCAACTTTTTTTGTTGTTTGAAATCAATAAAAAATGTAGGAATGGTAGATACTTCAGAGGATTTAACTGGGATTAGTTTCCTCTGGTGGGTTTCACCACAAAAATGTCACAAAAATGACAGCATAGCAGCCTCCAAATTCTCTAGTAAATGGCCAAGCTTGCACTGATCCTATGCAAAAAAAATAGTCCTATCTCAACTGTAATTCATTCAGCTACTGTTTGAAAGGTAATCCAATCACTGAGCTTTCTAGTTCTAGCTTTTCCCCCCTATTTTTCTGTTTCTTTTAGTTAATATAAATAATATCTTGTTAGACGTATCACGGCAGTACAAATGCAAATTACATTTACTGGAACAATTACATGCAAGTTTAATGTGCAGGTTTATTGTCATCAGAGAACCATAACTAAATTTATATGGCTACCAGATGAGATGAAAATGGCTATAATGAAACATGCCAAATTTTATACTTTTCATATCATTGTCATTTTTCCCTGATGCAAACTGAAGAAATGTCATGAGGAAGCACTGCTGAATGTTGGCAATACAATTTCCTAAAGTAATTTTGCTCATGCAAATTCAAGAAATTTACAATTGTCGGTCCCTAGATGAACTTGATTCTAGGAATAGAATAATTTACCAAAGAAATTCAGGGACAAATTTTGAAAAGTTTAACAACTTGGTTCAAGATCTGATTTGCAAAAAGTTTCAGTTAGCATTAATTTTTGTAAACAAGAAACCTCTGAAGTATCATTAGCATATGCATCTTTCAAAGAACAAAGAGATTATATGTTGAAGTATAGTTAAATTGCTATCTGAAGTGACCCCAAAAATAAAGGTTCCTAGATCTCCCTCTATTCAGAAGAAGCAACAGAAGATATCTCTATTTGATTACCTCTGCCAACCAGAAGTTTATTGCATGAATTAAAAATAGTGGAAGACAGGATATAGTGATTTTTAAAATAAATTTATATAATAAATCATAAATTTAATAAATAATCAAAAATGTTATAATGAATATAAAAACTAATAAAAACTAATAAAAAGAAATAACAGAAATGAGAAGAAAGAAAGAAAGAAAAAAGACGAGGGTGCAGAAAGAAAGAACAATGGAAGAATCATCTGATTTCCTTTACACTAAATATAAATACAAGTACAAAATTAACACTTACTCTATGGTTACAAAAGAAAAGCTCATTCTTTTCTATTATCCAGGGTTTTCCCCCCTATCATAAAAACTAAAAATCTTAAGTGCATTTTTATTCCATTTTATGCACACACACAAAAATCTATGAGGGGTTTCCAGTCGGCCATAAATGTAGATGCTGTTTTCTCTCTAAGTAAGAAGTTTAATTTAGCCATCTCTTCATGTTCCATTGTCTTCACCAAACATTCCTCCATTGTGGGTATTAATCAGACTTTTCCACTCTTGCTGCAGAATATTGTGATTTTAAAAAGCAATGGAAATTTTGTTACATGGCAAGTAGATCTGTAATAGCTTTGTTGGGCAAGAACATATTAGCTATAAAATCTAATTTTGTGCTTAGGTACACACACATAATAGATTTGCAAGGTTTCATATGGGGACAAAGTTTACAGATAAAAGCATAAAGGGAAATAATAATAAAAACATTGCCAATTCTATATACCTTGCTTCTTAAAGGGGGGGGCTTATGTTCTACCAACATGCATCATTAGACAAACTTCAGAATGTCTGAAGGAATACATGATACATGATCATATTTAACTACAGTATTATAAATCCAGATAAGATGCAGTTCCATATATATTTATTTTAGAATAAGCCTCATTGATCTCAGTGAATCCTTTCCTTCCTTCCTTCCTTCCTTCCTTCCTTCCTTCCTTCCTTCCTTCCTTCCTTCCTTCCTTCCTTTCCTTCCCTTCTTTCCTCCTTCCTTCCTTCCTTCCTCCCTCCCTCCCTCCCTTACTCACTCACTCACTCACTCACTCACTCACTCACTCACTCACTCACTCTCTTTCAGAAGGCTAATAGGAAGGCTAATAGGAAGGGTGCTGGGCATGTATTACTGTCCCTAAGGTACCCTGAATCCATGGAGATTTTTTTATTTTCCCAAACAGTACTCTGAATTGGACTCAGAAGCCTGAGGAAGATATTATTGAAGTGAATGTTCATTTCCGTTTTGGCTGCAAGAATTGGGATTGCATGTTCCTTTGCCCCCTGGAAGAGTTGGAAAGTAACTTCTGCAAAATATTTCATATTCCTATATGAAGCAGTCTAGGAATCCTCCAATATTCTTTTGTTCCTTTTCCAAACCATTCTGATTTGGCCATACTGGGAGTGATCTGATAGTAGTTCACTATCAAACTATTTTCACATACTGCTTTGTCTTCTGAGTTTATTTTCAGAAAAGTGTCAAATTATTGTGGTCCTGAGGAAGAAAGGAATAATCTGAAGTTGGCTAGAAAGTTCCATCTCTAGAGACAGAATGGTTTGCAAATAACTAGATAGCAATTCTCTCACTGAGGGATTAATAGCATCCTATTAATAGAGGAAATAGAGGAAGGATCCTCAAAACAAGTAATCTTCAGCTCCTTACTTCGGTATAAATTGAGTTCCTTGCTATGATTCAGGATTTATGACATCCAGTGGTGTCATCCCAAAATGCAAAGGATCTAAATTACAGATTATTTCTTATAAGTAGGAAGTGATAACATTACTGGCCAGGCAGCAATGTACTGGTAACTCCAGATTCCCAGATAATTGCCCAAGACCATTGTACTCTCTTATAACAGAGAACATTGGATTCAAAGGTGTATAGCTTTCCCTGGAGCAAACTGTTGCTTCTTGAAATAAAACATTTTTGTTGTTCTCTAGAGAAACATAAAGAAGAATAACGTAGCTGAAGTATAGGATAAATTGAGTCATTCCATCCATTTCTTTACTTTCTGTAAAACAAACAAACAAACAAACAACAAAAATGCCTGGGGATTCTAATGGTGTTCATCCTTTTTGCTACAACCGCTACAAAGTGATTTCAGAAATGGAGGTTCTGGGTTATTTGGAGGAGACTGGTTTCCACCTCAACTTCACACAGTGGAACACTTAATCTAGACCGGTGTTTCTCAATCTCAGCGACTTTCAGATGTATGGACTTCAGCATGCCGGCTGGGGAATTCTGGAAGTTGAAGTCCATGCATCTAAAAGTTTCTGAAGTTGGAAAACATTAGTCTAGTTTATTAAAGCATTTATTCAAAGATTCAAATTTTAATTATTACTAAATAGAATAGAATAACAGAGTTGGAAGAGTCCTTGGAGGTCTTCTAGTCCATCCCCCTGCTTAGGCAGGAAACCTTATACCATTTCAGACCAATGGTTATCCAATCTCTTCTTAAAAACTTCCAGTGTTGGAGCATTCACAACTTCTGGAGGCAAATCATTCCACTGATTAATTGTTCTCACTGTCAGGAAATTTCTCCTTAGTTCTAAGTTGCTTCTGTCCTTGACTAGTTTCCACCCATTGCTTCTTGTTCTACCCTCAGGTGCTTTGGAGAATAGTTTGACTGTCTCTTCTTTGTAGCAACACCTGAGATATCAGAACACTGCTAGTCCTTCTATCATGTTCTTCTTTCCTAGCAAGAAACTGATCTATTGTAATTTTATACTAATTTTATATGCGCCTTCCTAAATGTTGGGAATCTTTCTAGCACTTATTGTTCCTCTGAGAAGTGTTATGGACCAGAACACCAAAGGCAGCTAGAAACCAGTGTAATTGTGATGCTAAGGCTAATATTACAGTATCTTTGAGGATTATTTTTCATTTGGAAATAAATCTAAAAGTATTTTTTAAAAAACAACAACAACCCACCCCTTAAAAATTAATCTTAAAATGTATTACAGGTTATAGCTACACTTCTCACTTTCATTTCACAATTGTACAGATGATAAGGAATTATTTTTCATCGACTCATTGGATAGCACATGCTACTAACCACAAGTGACATACCATTTGGTATTTTTCAAAGCTTAGTATTTTTTCAACAGCACTTTCCTAATCAAAGCTCTGGACATCTCTTGAATTTAACACAAATTAAGATTTTTTTAAAAAAAGAAACAAATCAATCAAAACAAAATATATTTATCACAATATATTTTATCTGTAGGAAAGAGAGAGTTAAATGTTAAATGTTTTTCTCCAATGTATTTTATATGCAACTTTTTTTAAGAACATGGAACTGGACTACAGATCCTGAAACATGTATATAAGGACGAATCACTGTTTTTCAAGTTTCATTTTAATTGGAAAATGAACATGTTATAAGTTCATAGAAAATTATCATCATGTTTAATGTTCAGACATAGGGTACCTGTTTTTTATTTCATTTGTCTTTCAACTCCAATTAATAAGGAAAATAAATAAATGAAATTAGCTAAGCTAACATTTTCAAAGCCTTTCTTCGTAACAAAACCAATTTAAAATTCATGCATGACTAATCAGCCATGATGTTTTCCCATCTTACACTGATACAGGATTTTTATTATTTATTTAAACATTATTTTAAAACCAACTCAGTTATGACATTCTGAACGGTGTACAACAAGAAAAAAGAACCATAAATAATAATAACAATAACATAAAAATAAAATAATTTTACATACTAAAATGAACATTGGCAAAGAGATTGGGTTAAAGGCAATGGGATCAAAGTATCTTAACAGCCTTGCAGAAAGTAAGGAGAGATGGGACTCTATAATGTAAAAGAATCCTGAACGCTGAAAGCCTACCAAAATAATTTTCCTACACAACATATACTTAGCAGAATGAATGTAGACTTACTTTGAGTAAGCATCCTAGCCAAGCTAAATTCAAAAATGCTAGGGAATTATTGGAAGCTTTTCATTGTCATGCTCAAAGACCAAGAAAGGCACACACAGTTTCTTCTGAGCAGTTTCCTTTATTGTTCCTCATCTATAGAAAGAAATCTTGCTAAACTAAAGCAAAGTACTTGTGTAATTGCTGTTGGTTGACACTGATTTTCTGGATCCCTTTCAATCAGGTTTCAGGCGCGGCTACAGTACGGAAACGGCTTTGGTCACCCTGATGGATGATCTCTGGCGAGCCCGGGATAGGGGTTACTCCTCTATCCTGGTGCTACTTGACCTCTCAGCGGCCTTCGATACCATTGACCATGGTATCCTTCTGCGTCGTCTCGGAGAGGTGGGGGTGGGCGGCACTGTTTTGCAGTGGTTCTCCTCCTTCCTCTCTGACAGGACACAGTTGGTGTTGTCAGGGGGGCAGAGGTCGAGCCCTAGGCCCCTACTATGTGGGATGCCGCAGGGCTCGGTCCTCTCGCCCATCCTGTTTAACATCTACATGAAGCCACTGGGTGAGATCATCTGACGACACGGGGTGAGGTATCAGCAATATGCTGATGATACCCAGTTGTACATCTCCACCCCATCTCAATTCGGGGAAGCCGTAGACGTAATGGGCCGCTGCCTGGACGATGTTAGGGTCTGGATGGGGAAGAACCGGCTAAAACTTAACCCTGACAAGACTGAGTGGCTGTGGATATTGCCTCCTAAGGACTTGACCAATTGTCCCTCCTTGGTTCTTGGGGGGGAGAAATTAGCTCCCTCAGAACGGGTCCGCAATTTGGGTGTTCTCCTAGACCCACAGCTAAAATTGGAGCAACATCTTTCAGCTGTGGCTAGGGGGACCTTTGCACAAGTACATCTTGTGCACCAATTGCGACCCTACTTGGAGAAGGAGGCACTTCTCACAGTCACTCATGTCCTTATCATCTCACGGCTGGATTACTGCAATGGCAATATGGTTAGAAGGCAGGGCTGAGGACTTTGGATGATATCTACATGACAAAATTGCTCAGATTCAGGGGGAACTGGACTCCAACTGGGTGGATACGGACGCGGTGACAGGGAATAGTCTTGAGAACGTTATCTGGGAAGAGTTTGACTCGGTGACCCCTGAGGATGTGGACAAGATTCTGGGGAGGCTCAGTGCAGCCACATGTTTATTGGACCCGTGTCCCTCCTGGTTAGTGCTGGCTACCCGGGAGGTTACACGAGGCTGGCTCCAGGGAATTATTAATGCTTCTTTGGGGGAGGGTTACTTCCCCACGGCTTTGAAAGAAGCGGTGGTGAGGCCTCTCCTCAAGAAGCCCTCCCTGGACCCAGCAATTTTAGCTAACTATCGCCCTGTCTCCAACCTTCGCTTCGTGGCGAAGGTTGTTGAGAGTGTGGTCGCACGACAGTTTCCCCAGTACTTGGAGGAATCATCATACCTAGATCCGTTCCAGTCGGGTTTCAGGGCCGGGCACAGCATGGAAACGGCATTGGTCGCATTGGCTGATGATCTCTGGAGGGCTCGGGACAGGGGTTGTTCCTCTGTCCTGGTCCTATTAGACCTCTCAGCGGCTTTTGATACCATCGACCATGGTATCATGCTGCACCGGCTGGAAGAGTTAGGGATAGGGGGCACCGTTTTTCATTGGTTCTCCTCCTTTCTCTCCAACCGGTCGCAGTTTGTATTGGCAGGGGGGCAGAGGTCGTCCTCGAGGCCTCTTACATATGGAGTGCCCCAGGGGTCGATTCTCTCGCCCCTTCTGTTCAACATCTATGTGAAGTTGCTGGGTGAGATCATCCGTGGCTTTGGGGTGAAGTACCATCAGTACGCCGATGATACACAGCTGTACATTCCACCCCAGGCCACCCCAATGATGCCCTTGAAGTGATGTCCCGGTGCCTGGAAGCTGTGCGGATCTGGATGGGGAGAAACCGACTCAGGCTCAACCCTTCCAAGACGGAGTGGCTGTGGTTCCCAGCGTCTCGATATAGTCAGATGATTCCATCTCTGACTATCGGGGGCGAGTCTCTAGCCCCCGCCGAAAGGGCTCGCAATCTGGGTGTCCTCCTGGATCCACAGCTGTCCTTAGAGAACCATCTGACAGCTGTGACCAGGGCGGCCTTTTATCAGGTCCGCCTGATACGCCAGTTGCGGCCCTTTCTGGATTGGGATTCCCTGTGCACAGTCACCCATGCCCTGGTCACATCGCGTCTGGACTACTGTAATGCTCTCTACATGGGGCTCCCCATGAAGAGCACCCGGAGGCTCCAACTGATCCAGAATGCGGCCGCACGGGTGGTTTCGGGGGCTAATTGGCGCTCCCATATAACACCCCTCCTGCGCGAGCTGCACTGGCTTCCGGTGGTCTACCGGGTGCGCTTCAAGGTGCATGTTACTACCTTTAAAGCACTCCATGGCATTGGACCTAGGTATCTCCGAGACCGCCTGCTGCCACAAACTGCCTCCCATCAACCAGTGCGCTCCCACAGAGAGGGCCTCCTCGGGGTGCCATCAGCCAAGCAGTGTAGGCTGGTGATGCCCAGGGGGAGGGCCTTCTCTGTGGGAGCACCCACCCTCTGGAATCAGCTTCCTCCAGACTTAAGAACAATTCACGACCTGTCCACCTTCCGCCGTGCCCTCAAGACGTATTATTTTTATCAAGCCGAGCTGGCGTGAAAAAGTTTTTGAGGTTTTTAAAATTTTAAGATTTTACTAAATTTTAATTGTATTAAATTAGGGCCACATTGAATATTTTATTTTAAATGTATTTTAATGTTTTTTACTTGGCTTAAATGTATTTTAATGTTTTTTACTTGGCTGTTCACCGCCCTGAGTCCCCTGGAGAAGGGCGGTATATAAATTTAATTAAACTAAACTAAACTAAACTAACTAGATGTTTAATTTGAATTTTGTATTTTTGTGTTTGGGAACTGCACTAAGGGAGGCTCATCCAATCTCCTTGTACACATGTTGTGCATTGACAATAAAGGTTTGAAATTTGAACTGGATTTCTGAACTGAATTGGCAAATCAATTAAAATTATCAATTCAAGACAGATACCGCAAAAAAGGCACGTGCTTCAGACATCTGTGCTTAAAAGCAAAAATATTCTTTTCAAATCAGATTGCAAATATGAGTCAAAAAGACCCAGGGTGGATATGATTTGATTTGCACATTTCTGATATCTCTTCATTACCATGGAAGTGTGCATAATTATTGAAGGTAAGATTAGTACATATGCATATTCTGTGTATTTTTTCCCGTGATACATGCAATTACTTACTGAATTAAGTTTCAGCCAGCCTAATACTATGTAAACTATCATAGGTCTAGGCAGCCTGTTTGAGCTCTCAAAAAAGGATTGCAAATAATATTTCTAAAAATTTATTATGATTGCATTTTTATGCCTGACACAGAAAAATACACCTGTGTGCGCATACCCAGCTATTTATTGCTTTGTCTTTGTGTGTTTAGGAACTCTGAATCTTTTATATGTGCCCATGCAATATATAATCAGAAAGATTGTACTGATGGAAACTGCTCTTTTAGTTTTATCTGAGAAATGTCAAGTTACATCTATTTTCGATGACCCGCTGCTTTCCAATAGTGCCAGAAGTATAGCTCCCCAAAACCCTCAGCCAATAAGTCCAAAGCTCAGTGGGCGCTGTCCCCACCCCCACCGCTGTCCCAGCTGCTGTCCCAGCCGCCGCCGCTGTCCCCACCCCCAGCGCTGTCCCAGCTGGCATCCCCGCCGCTACCCGAAGCGAGCTGCCACCGCTGCTACTGCCCAAACCCCCCCCACTGACTGAAGCCTGCTCCCGAGGCACCACTGCTGCCGTCCGAAGAGAGCTGACAGGTGAGAAATTTTTAAGGGTTTTTTTAAAGGGTTTTTTTGTAAAGTGGAGGAGGAATTCTGGGAGTTGAAGTCCACAAGTTTGAAGACCCTTGCACCCCCTTGGCAAGTTTAAGCCTTGTGGACTTCAACTCCCATTCCTGAGCTAGTATGACTGGAGGAGGAATTCTGGGAGTTGGTCCACAAGGCTTAAACTTGCCAAGGGGGTGCAAGGGTCTTCAAACTTGTGGACTTCAACTCCCAGAATTCCTCCTCCAGTCATGCTAGCTCAGGAATTGGAGTTGAAGTCCACAAGTCTTAAAGCTGTCAAGTTTGAAGACCTCTGGGTTAGGGGTTAGGGGTGCAAGGGTCTTCAAACTTGGCAAGACTTTTTACAACCATGTACACTTTTTACAAACTTCAAACTTGACAGCTTTAAGATTTGTGGACTTCAACTCCCATTCCTGAGCTAGCATGACTGGAGGAGGAATTCTGGGAGTTGAAGTCCACAAGTCTTAAAGCTGTCAAGTTTGAAGACCCCTGGGTTAGGGGTTAGGGGTACAAGGGTCTTCAAACTTGGCAAGACTTTTTACAACCATGTACACTTTTTACAAACTTCAAACTTGACAGCTTTAAGACTTGTGGACTTCAACTCCCATTCCTGAGCTAGTATGACTGGAGGAGGAATTCTGGGAGTTGAAGTCCACAAGTCTTAAAGCTGTCAAGTTTGAAGTTTGTAAAAAGTGTACATGGTTGTAAAAAGTGTACATGGTTGTAAAAAGTGTACATGGTTGTAAAAAGTATTCTGCTACACTGGTATTTTATTAAATAATATATTACTACACCATTTGGTTCAGAATACTTTTTTCCTTGTTTTCCCCCTCTAAAATCTAGGTGCGTCTTATACTCCGGTGCGTCTTATACTCCGAAAAATATGGTAGTTGTATATGTGTGTGTGTTACATAAACAAGACACATACATACAAATATATTTATTTTATTATTTATTAGATTTTTTTATTCCATCTTTATCACTTTTATAAGCAATTCAATATGGCGAACATACTTAATATTACTTTCTCCTCCTGTTTTCTCCACAACAACAACCCTGTGAGATGGATTGGGCTGAGAGAGTGTGACTTGTCACCCAACCAGTTTTCAAGGTTAAGGTGGGACTAGGACTCCAGCCTCGTTTTTAGCCCAATACCTTAACCATTAGGCCACTATGGCTCTAAATATATATAATTACAGTTGTAAATCAGGACTACCTATACTTTATAGGAAGAATTTTAAAGTCATACTAATTCCAGTTTTGCCCTATTTTATGACCTTTCTTGCCAAAGTTATTACATGAATCGCTGCAATTGTTAAGTTAGTAATATGGTGGTTAAGTGAATCTGGCTTCCTCATTGATTTTGCTTGTCAGAAGGTCCTAAAAGGTGATCACATGACCCAGGACACTGCAACCATCATAAATATGAATCAGTTGCCAAGCGCCTGAATTTTGATCACGTGACCATGGGGATGCTGCAGCGATGATAAGTGTGAAAAACGGTAATAAGTCACTTTTTTCAGTGCAATTGTAACTGAATGGTCACTAAATGAATTATTGTAAATCAAAGACTACCTATAGTATCAATCATTATTGTTAGCGAAGTTCCTGAAAATCTCCGACTTTCCCCCAAGCTAATCTTCCTTAGCACTTTTTAAATTAAATAGTGAACGTAATGTGCACCAGAATTTTAGAGTCTCTTCTGTAATAAGATAATTGGGGAGGGAAAGAAATTGGAAGGAAAACGAATGGCTTAGCCTTTAGGGTATTTTTTTTTTCCTGACAGGTTTAAGTTTAAATAACAACCCAAAACAACAAAGCAATGTGTTTGCCAGCTGCCTTTTACAAAAGAGAGAAAAATTGGTTGTTTTCTCATGAGGAGAAAACGATGGTTTTGTTTTTATGCCTCAAGTCAGAAACAGATTATAATAAAATTATGACATGCATATTGTATCTGCATATTATAATAATCTTCCAAACAATTGCAGGACATTTTGTGGTATAATTTGAGACTAATATTAGACAAAACATAAAACTGCTAAAAAGTGCAACAAATTATTTGTGATAGAATTATGCCAGAATATTATTGAGAATGAAATAGGTAACTTAGTTAGACCATAAGTTTATAAGACTGGGGTGGGGGGGGGGGAAGATATGTGAAAAAAATACTAACAAGGAAAGCCTGCCTCTTTATTTTAATATCAAACTTCAATGGGACAATAGTTGGAATTTCTTTCTTCCTTTTTATACTCCCAGTGTCATGAAGTTGACAATCATCCCTTTAAAAAAAAATCAGTAAACATGAAAAAAAAGTTCAGTTAATATTTTAAAATATTAATAATTATAGTATACTTTATATTCTTTAAAAACTAACTTTTAATCTGTTAATGTGTGATATTCCATTATTTTTATTCTGAAGCTTTTGAAAATAACTAATGTCCAATTTCATGAAACTCTATCAAAAGTTTTGTTTTTCAAAAATACCAAAAATATAGATTACTCAGAAAACATTCCAATAGTGATGATAACTCAAACACATGTGTTTTTTCTGTTTACTGCTAATACATTTTGCCCAAATTATGGAATTAGGTGAAGCAATTTTATGCAGTCCAAATTTTTGCAATAATGCAGATGGTTTTAAAACTTGATGTGAAGTATTGATATCTTACCTAGCTCTCAGTTCCACAATAACAGGGATTGTTCTAAAGGTTCATCATGTGCATAAACATTGAATTATATTTCTGCTCCATCTTCCAAATATGTCTTCCAGCTTTCAAGGCAGGAAATACAACAGAACTATTAGTAAAAGTAGAGTCAATTCTCTTTCATATTATCAGAGGAACCATATAATAACATTCAAATTGTGCTATACAGTTTTCATTGTCGTTTTCATGTTAAGAAAATGAAATCAATATATATTCCAAATGAAACAAAGTTAAAAATAAAGAAAGTTAATCCCCCTATCATTGCATAATAATCATAATTTAAATAAAGAAAAATTAGGAGGTAAACAAAATTAGGACCAGAGAGGTACTAGTACCACTCTATAAAGCCTTGGTCAGACCACACCTAGAGTACTGCATCCAGTTTTGGTCACCACACTACAAAAAAGACATTGAAACCCTAGAGAAAGTGCAGAGGAGAGCAACCAGGATGATAAAGGGTCTGGAAAATAAAACATACAAAGAGTGGTTGCAGGAACTGAGCTTGGCCAGTCTGGCGAAGAGAAGGACCAGGGGTGACATGATAGCAGTGTTCCAATACTTGGGGGGGCTGCCACAGAGAGGAGGGGGTCAGGCTGTTCTCTATAGCACCAGAAAGCCAAACAAGGAATAACGGATGGAAGCTGACCAAGGAGAGATTCAACCTGGAAGTGAGGAGAAACTTTCTGACAGTGAGAGCGATCAACCAGTGGAACAGCTTGCCAGCGGAGGTTGTGAGAGCTCCAACACTTGTGACCTTCAAGGGGAGACTGGACTGCCATCTGTCTCAAATGGTGTAGGAACTCCTGCTTGAGCAGGGGGTTGGACTAGATGACCTACAAGGTCCCTTCCAACTCTAATAATAAATCTAAGACTTTCCATAAGACATTTTTAATTACTTATCTATGTGTTCAAAATAAATATACTAGCATAGGAATATCTGTTAAGTGAATATAGCAAACTTGAAGTAGTACTCATTTTAAAGCATTTGTCCTGTCTCATCAACTCAGTGAGATTTTAACCATATTTTTTAAAATGATATCTTTACATCCATAAACAAAGATTTCCTTAGAATTATTCTTCTCTTGAATTTCAAAGAATTCAAGAAATCTTCAAGAAATTCAGCCTTTTTTTCTAAATTTCCATGGGAAAATTAACATCTATAGAAAAATACATGGGACATTCAATTTAGTAAAAATAAATAAATAAATTACCAAAATGTTGTCTCAAAGATGTTTTTCAAAAGCAAGAACTGAAGAAGCTTCTTGGATAAGAAGCAAAATGTCTTCAAGGAAAAAAACAAGAAAGTCCAGTTGCCATTTGAAAAGCACCTTTGACTCCTTCTCTTATGAAAGAATATTATGGGGTTTCATTAAAAGAAAACCAACTTAAAGCAACTTCAGGTTTCAGATTGACCAATCTGATTAGTATATTACTTCTAAACATGGAGATGTCATATTGAATATCATAATGGACTAAAACCTAGTTTATTCATCCAGAGATATGTAAGATTGGGTGGCCATAGCAGTTTAAATTCGAAGGAAAAGAAATAAATTTCAAAGAATATATGCAAACGCACCCACCCACATGCACATAAGTACATTCATAGAACCAAACTTCCATTAAACCAAAAAGAAAGAAAAAATTGATTATTTTGGTAAGAAGCAAGCAAAAGTCATAACATAGTCATAAGACTAAAACTAAAACAAGAAACTTAAAAAAATTATCTAGGTTTCCAATTGGATATTCTTAAATCATATTAAAGCAATTTACTGCCGAACCATCAGCCTATGTCCCAGAAAAAAAAGGGAAAGAAAAAAAATGAAATTTGTAACTATAAATGTCTAAATACAAGGCTGAAAAAGTGCTTGAACAAATATCAAGGGATAAGTATTTTTCTACTTGTAAACCACCTGTACAGAAAAGTCTGAGAAAATTTATTTTTTATTTTATTTATTTATTTTGTCAACATGTATACAAGATAACTGAATCAAAGGCTTTGCAAAAGTCTATGTAAATTGCATCTATTGATTTACCTTGATCCAGTTGAGAAGTCCATATGTTTTTGCAGTGTAGAAGTTGCAGGTTACAGGATAATTTTTTTCTGAAACCAAATTGTTTGTTAGAGAGTAGGTTGTTAGTTTCTAGGTAAAGGGTGATGGATTGATTTATGATTGATTCCATGACTTTGCAGGTGACGCAGCATAAAGAGATTGGTCTGTAATTTTCAACGTTACTTGGATCTCCTTTTTTGAAGATAGGGATGGCTAGTGACCATAAGTTGGGTAAGGAGCTAGTCCTGAAGGATTTTTCAAAAATTATGCTTAGAGGTTCAGCAATGGTTGTGGAGAGCTTTTTTAAGAAATATGCACATGTTGACAAAATAAATAAATAAAATAAAAAATAAAATAAATAAAACCATTAACTTCTTTCTTTTTCATTTAGATACACAGAAGATTACAATGAAAGTTTTACAGAGAAAATATGAAAAATGTATTGCTTTGTAGATAGTTCTAGTTATTAAACAGAAAAATATGAGTTTCAATCCAGTATTGTTATATTTGTATGCAAATATTTATTCAGTTTAAAATCAAGCATCAAAGGACCTTTTGCAATAGTGATATATAAGTTCCCCATAACTCAATTTACAACTGACTTTGGAAGATCTGTCCATCTCTAAATTATCTAAAGAGATTTCTAGCCCTGCTTACACCCCAACTGTTCTAACTCTATGAGAGCAGAAATGATAAGTGGCTTTTGTTTATTTCTCTTTGCCTCCACATTTTGTAAGCCTTTTAAAGCATGCTGATGGTCAAAAAGAAAGGCATAAATCAATTCTTGTCTTTGTAATGCTGCTGAGCAACAGATATTCTAAAGACCAAAGTAGTGTAAAGAAAAATGTATTCCCCAGGATCTCTAATTTCTAAGAGGCTACTACAGCAATGTCTAAAACAAAGAAGGAAGAAGGCAGACACACTGATTAAGCCAAATTTGAAGTAGATTGTGGGGAGAAAATTTCTAGTGCAGGAGTTGTTGGGGTCTTCCAAACAAGGAAGTGCCACTCTGCAACTGACATGAGCAATTTATTTATTTGCTTGTTTGTTTGTTTGTTTGTTTGTTTGTTTGTTTGTTAAAACATGTACAAGATAACAGATAAGATATAAATATAAATAAAAGCAAAGTAGGTATAGGTAAATTTGGACAATAGGCAGTAGGACAGGGACGGTAGGCACGATGGTGCACTTATGCATGCCCCTTACAGACCTCTTAGGAATGGAGTGAGGTTGACTGTAGACAGTCTAAGGCAGTGTTTCCCAACCTTGGCAACTTGAAGATATCTGGACTTCAACTCCCAGAATTCCCCAGCCAGCATTCGCTGGCTGGGGAATTCTGGGAGTTATTTATTATTTATTATTTTGATGGATTTCTATGCCGCCCAATCCCTAGGGACTCAGGGCGGCTCACAGCATGTAAATCCAATACAAAATAAAAACTATCATTAAAATATATAACAATACACAGTATAACAGTTAAAATACAAAAAATACAAAAGTTAAAAGTTAAGAGAGTATCACATTCACCCCGCCTGCCGGAAGAGCCAGGTCTTTATTGCTTTCCGGAAGGCCAGTAGGGTGGGGATGGTCCTGATCTCTGGGGGGAGTTGGTTCCACAGGGAGGGAGCTCCCACAGAGAAGGCCCTCCCCCTAGGTCCCGCTAGCCGACATTGTTTGGTCGACGGGACCTGGAGGAGGCCGACTCTGTGGGCTCTAACCGGTCGTAGGGAGGTATGCGGCAGGATGCGGTCCCGAAGATAACCTGGCCCTGAGCCATGTAGGGCTTTAAAGGTAATGACCAACACCTTAAATTGGATCCGGAGACTAATGGGCAACCAATGCAGCTGGCGGAGAATAGGTGTTACATGGGTGCATCTAGGTACACCCACCACAGCTCACGCAGCTGCATTTTGCACCAATTGCAGTCGCCGGACACTCTTCAAGGGTAGCCCCATGTAGAGCGCATTGCAGTAATCCAGCCGTGAGGTGATAAGGGCATGAGTGACTGTAAGAAGTGCCTCCTTCTCCAAGTAGGGTCGCAATTGGTGCACAAGATGTACTTGTGCAAAGGTCCCCCTAGCCACAGCTGAAAGATGTTGTTCCAATTTTAGCTGTGGGTCTAGGAGGACACCCAAATTGCGAACCCGTTCTGAGGGGGCTAATTTCTCCCCCCCAAGAACCAAGGAGGGACAGTTGGTCGAGTCCTTAGGAGGCAGTATCCACAGCCACTCGGTCTTGTCAGGGTTAAGCTTTAGCCGGTTCTTCCCCATCCAGACCCTAACATCGGCCAGGCAGCGGTCCATTACGTCTACGGCTTCCCCGAATTGAGACGGGGTGGAGATGTACAACTGGGTATCATCAGCATATTGCTGATACCTCACCCCGTGTCGTCAGATGATCTCACCCAGCGGCTTCATGTAGATATTAAACAGGATGGGCGAGAGGACCGAGCCCTGCGGCACTCCACATAGTAGGGGCCTAGGGCTCGACCTCTGCCCCCCTGTCAACACCGACTGCGTCCTGTCAGAGAGGAAGGAGGAGAACCACTGCAAAACAGTGCCGCCCACCCCCACCTCTCCGAGACGACGCAGAAGGATACCATGGTCAATGGTATCGAAGGCCGCTGAGAGGTCAAGTAGCACCAGGATAGAGGAGTGACCCCTATCCCGGGCTTGCCAGAGATCATCCATCAGGGTGACCAAAGCCGTTTCCGTACTGTAACCGCGCCTGAAGCCAGATTGAAAGGATCCAGAAAATCAGTGTCATCCAACAGTCATAGGAGCTGGAGTGCCACCACTTTCTCAACAACCTTCCCCGCGAAGGGAAGGTTGGAGACTGGACGGAAGTTCTTTAAATCCGCCGGGTCCAGGGAAGGCTTCTTGAGGAGGGGCCTCACCACCGCAGCTTTTAAGGGCTGCGGGACGGACCCCTCTCTCAAAGAAGCGTTGACCAACGCCTGGAGCCAGCCGCGTGAAACCTCCCTGGTGGCCGAAACCAGCCAGGAAGGACACGGGTCCAATAAACAAGTGGCAGAGCTCATGGCTCCTATGGCCTTGTCCACATCCTCAGGAGTCACCGGTTCAAACCTTTCCCATATAACCGGACTAAGACCTGCGTTGAAGTCCAGATATCTTCAAGTTGCCAAGGTTGGGAAACACTGGTCTAAGGTTAAAGTTTTTGGGGTTTGTTTCAATTCTGAGACTTTGGGATGGACAAACCATCTGTTTTTAACCTGGTGTAATGGCAACTGTGTGGGTGCAGATATATTGTCCACCTATCGTTCAGATGTTACTGACACCAAGGGGAAGGCATAGAAATATCCCAAGACACCCCTCAATAAATGCTTTCCTCAAATATTTTCCTCAGATACTTTGTTTTCAGTCTTCCCACCCAGAGCAGCCGATGGGCAGAACATGGCAGGATGGCCCTGGGGAGTCTTCAACTCATGGACGTCTCTCTTCTGATGTAAGAGAACAGTTCACAACATCCATCAGCATATGATCACACTCCCCTGGAGCACAGGATTTTCCCTTACATGTACTAATAATTGTGACTTTGGTTCTGTATTAAAGGCAAGACAGAAAAACTATTTCCCCCTATTTTTATTAAAAGAAGACAACAGCTGCGTGGATTGATCTCAAACTTGATACTCAAGAATAAATACTGTATATCTGAGGAAGGTTTGTGGGGATTTTGATGTAGAAAGGGGAGGAAAGGCTTACTGATGAAAGCTTAAATTTGACGACTGACTTCAGCATCTTGACATGAATTGTCAGCTCTTTCTTCCCCCACAGACTAGTAAATTTAATTTTGTCAGTTGATTTCTATATTTGTACTACATCAATTTGTGTCTGTATGTCTCTCTGTGTGTGCTAGATCTATACTGTGTTTTCTCTTAGTATGAATAGCAAGCACCTTTTTTGAAAAATACTTCTTTTAGTGGGCAAAAAATATTGACACCAAATCCAGGCTAGCAGATATGAGGGCCCGGATCCAGAACCTTGACACCTAGTAAGAGAAATTTGGATTCAAGATCTTGTTTAACATGGGCCTAGAGTCTCGACTTTGAATAACATAGGCTGCTAAAATTATATAAGTTCTTTTTTTAAAAAGGACTTTATAGTTGTATTATTTTAGTCCTAAAAATTAAACATTACCTGCTGTCTCCCAAAATGTTATTGTTGTACAAAGTTTTCCTGCTTACACATAGACAGACACGTTGAATTTGATAGGCAACTTATGTAGCCTTTTAATCAAATACATGGATTGTAGCAGCTCACTGAGGGATATTACATTAGTTATTCCCAACCCTCAGAGGGTTACTGTGGGCTAAGATAGTAACAAGATCTGCTATACATGCTATTTTGAACTTCTCAATACAAAGTCAGGATATAAATCTAACCAGCTAATAAATAAACCAAGTAATTAAGAGCCATAGTGGCGCAGTGATTAAAATGCAGTACTGTAGGCTAACTCACTGCTCACTACAGGAGTTCGATTCTGAGCCGCTAAAGGTTGACTCAGCCTTCCATTCTTCTGAGGTCAGTAAAATGGGGACCCAGATTGTTGGGGGCAATATGCTAACATTATAAACCACTTAGAGAGGGACGTAAAGCACTGTGAAGCGGTATATAAGTCTAAGTGCTATTGCTAATTGATGTGGAAAACACATTCTTAACCCATCATTGTTCACAACATCTATAAACGATCATATGAGAAATAGAGGAAGCTGTCAAAAAGAAACATTGAGTCTGTTCACTGCAGTTGCTTATCAAATTGGACTCGTAGTTCAGCTTATTATCAACTGCCCTGTAGTAGACATTCTTGCATTGAGTGAATGGATCATCTTCTCTACAGTATCATTTGAGCATCATGACCTTCATTATAAAAACTATGCAGTATTAACATCTGAATTCATTTGCAGTCCTTTCCCCTGCACCAAACCTCTGCTTTTTCTGTTTTGCATCTTTTTAAGAGCATAAATCAGGGGTGAAATTCAATTTTTTTCCCTACCAGCTCTGTGGGCTTGGTGGGTGTGGCAGGGGAAGGATACTGCAAAATCTCAATTCCCACCCCACTCCTGGGGGAAGGATATTGCAAAATCTCTATTCCCACCCCACTCTGGGGCCAGCCAGAGGTAGTATTTGCCGGTTCTCCGAACTACTCGAAATTTCCGCTACCGGTTCTCCAGAACCTGTCAGAACCTGCTGAATTTCACCCCTGGATAAATGTATTTTTTTTAAAAAAGGGGGGGAGCATTATTTGAGGGTCTTTTAAGCTAAAGTATGGTAGAATAATATGAAAGTCAGTTTTTATTTGCTTCCATTCCAGTATTACCTAAAAGGTAACACTTTATTCATCTTCTGTCCTCTGTCATGAATTGTTAGAGTTACTGGAAGAATCCCTACTGACAAACTTCACACTAGAAATGTGCAATAAATCACATATTTCCAGACACTCAATACTTAGCTCAGCGTTTGACTAGACTTGGCAAAAGACACCCAGATCCAGTTTAGCTACTTTAGAATTTTTGTTGCAGACATAACAAAGGTTGAACATAAGCATTTGATTGCCCACAACAGTCCATAGAAGTCAGAACTTCTATATAGCTATAGTCTAGCATTTAAAATCTTCAAGCACACAAATATTTTTTTAATTAATGAATACTTGATGGTTCATGATAGCTTCATGTAGCCGAGATATGTTTACATAAGGATCCACTCAAGCAGTTCTATCTACTTATAATCAAGTCAGAACTGATTTAAGATTAATTGATATCCAGTGGGCCAAGAGGAAATTCAAAGCAGACAGATAAGTTAACATCTGGTTGCCAGAGGTTTCCCTATCAAGAACCTCATCTCTTGTTTGATCCCTACTTTGCTCAGGTTAATCTTGGAGAAATGTTGTGAGCCGCCCAGAGTCTCTGTGGAGTGGGCGGCATACAAATGCAACTAATAAATAAATAAATAAATGTTCGTTCTGAACATATTCCTTAGTGGTAACCAAATATGCTAACCAGGTGCCAGCAAGCAGTTTCTTCTCTTATTTATCTTTCCTGGAGCAATAGAACATATGAATAATCTTTGGGATAAGAATTTTCTCCAATCCATCCCAATAAGCTTATATTCTAATATAAGAAATGCAGAACAATGTTATATATTAGTGAAATTAAACATAATGCAAGGAAGGATGTTCTAATCACTTTGGGTATTTTGTTTTTCAGTAACTGTTATTCTCCAAGCAGTTCAGAAGAAGATATGCCATAATAAAAATATAAATAGATTAACTATACACTTGTACCTGTGAGTTCTCCTTTTAAAATTCAATGAATACAAAAAAGTTTCATAATAGCATATGCATACAATAACCTCCAGTCAGAACAATTCATTTTAAAAGTCATTACTATAAGAATGAAAATATCAATACAGGTATAGAGTCAAAAGAGCTTCAGAGCCCATCCCAGTCTCAGATACAAACTGAAATTCAAGGCAGCTGTCATTACCATTGTTCTGTGGCAATGATAAAAGTAGAATAGTGTTAGATTAACTCTTTCACACATTTTGTAGGGAAGACTTTGACAAGAAGATGAAGTTGAGAATGATTGTATTTTGGCTATTTTCTGTAGCTTTTCTTTCCTACTGCTACTTATCAACTGTTTACAATATCTGACCTAGATCAGTTACCTTATTATCCAGAACAATTGAATTGCATTCATTGAATTTTAAAGAGAGAACTCACAAATGCAAGTATATTGTTAATCTATATATATATATATATATTTATTCATTTTCCTTTATTCAACAAGTTTTACAAGACCAGGTATTTTTCTTTCGATTCTTAAGGAAAACACTTTTAAATATAAATTTGACTTTTTAAAAATAATGAACAAAAAGAACTTTGAAAAGTTACAAATGACCCAGATGGATTTGAAATAAGATTTGACAACTAATTATAAGAATTCTTCCTGTGGGAAAATGCTTTTGTTTTGAATTCTGTTTAAAAAATGATAGGGTGAATCATTGAAGGTTGGACACTAAAAGGAACCAGAAAGAAATCAAGTTCTAGGATATTATTTGACAAGATTAACGATCAAGATTTTTTAAGTAAAAGGAAGGAATATAACATTGGTTTATTTGCTCAAGGTTAAAATAGATATGTTGTTATCTGTGGTAACTCTTAATGAGTGAAGAAGAAGAAGATTGGATTCCCCCTGAATGAATGGTTTTTAAAATGATGTCATGTTTTTTAAATTGTCATGTTTTATTGTATTGTTCTTATTCCTGTTGTACGGCGCCCTGAGTCCTATGGGATTGGGCGGCCTATAAGAACTTTTAATTAAATTAAATTAATTAAATTAAATTAATTAAATTAATAGACTTTTGCTAATCAGAATGAGGCTTTATTTATAGCTAAGAGATGGGATATGAGAAGAAGACATCATTTGTTGCATTTTGAGAGACAACAGTAAGTTACGACAATTGTTCATACTTGTTACGATGAGAGGCAAGTCTTTTCTTTCTATATTTTTTATTTTTCTTTATTATATTTTTTCTTTCTTTTCTATTTTTCTATTTTTTTCTTTTCTGCACATTCTATTTTTATTAGTTTGTATTATTTTTATTTTGTAATGTAATTTTTAATGAAATTACTTTTTAAAAAAGGAATGTTTTTATATGTTATCTAAGTGTGCACATGTATTTTGTATTTTTAAGTTATCCCTACTTTAAATACTAACAACCTCTATTTAAAATAATCCATTTGAGATTTTAAAATAATTTATTTCAGGAAACTATTTCACTGATTTTGCTTGGATGCCAGTTTTGATTACTTTCATGCTGATAGCCTGGAAATGTTAGCCTAAGGTGCTGTGTACATCATTAAATTACCTATTGCTCATAAACACATTACTCTTCTTTACTTTTGGATTGCTATCCAAAAAGACAATTATTGCTTTGGATTGTAAGAGGCTGTATATCTGCTGTAGGAGATATTGGAGTAATAACAGGGAGGAATCCCTAAGGCATGACAGATGGCAAATATGTCCCATAAAAAGAAATTTACTCCAGGAAAAATATATATGAACAAGCTCTTGGCCTAACAAATAGGATTATGATAGTATTTGCATTAAGAAAAACAAAAATAACTCGATATGGGTAGTTCAACCTAGGAAGCCATCCAACAACTCTAGGGGAAAAAATGTACCCTTTGATTCACTTGAATAGGTATCTAATCAGATTCATTGCAAATATAAATCTGAAAGTTAAATTATATCATAAAAAATGAGGACCCACGAGATAGGAAAATTTAAATGCAAGAATAAGATTTCATGAAAAAAAAGTGCTTTAGAATAATCACATCTCCAAAAAAAAATTGGTTAGATAAATGAAATGCTTTGAAAAAGTGGAGAAATTACCTGGAGTCAGTCCTTTTGATATATTGGGACTACAATTCCAAACTTTTCTGCCAGTCAAAGCATCTGGGAATTGTCACTTCAGCATGCAGAGTTATAGAAAGAAGCTGGCAATAACTGGCAAATTTCCCCAAATATCAAAGCAATCTATGCATATTTGCCATTGATTAATTTTAATTGTCCTTTTTAATATTAATTTACTGAAATAAAACACTTTTTATGACATTTTTCAGGGAAACCAACTTCTTCTAAAAGTAAAGTTTCTTTCATCTGTTCTTGACTCACATTGGCTACAAGGATCTGTCTGTATTGGTCTCTTGGTGACTGTGGAAGTGATTTATCATTGCCTTTTCTGAGAATTTGTTGAGATATTCATAGACTGGGAGAGCCAATAGTAACAAGGTCAGCCAATGAATCTGCATAGTAACAAGGTCAGCCAATGAGAGTAAAGTGCTATTGAGCATGTGCAAAGAATTAAGCTTGGGCTGGGTGTGGTTCCAGTCTCCACTCCATTAAGTCGAGCCGAGGTGGCGCAGTGGTTAAAAGCAGCGCTGCAGGCTACTTCAGCTGATTGCTAGTTCAGCAGTTCAGCTGTTCAAATCTCACCAGGCTCAAGGTTGACTCAGCCTTCCATCCTTCCGAGGTGGGTAAAATGAGGACCCAGATTGTTGGGGCAATATGCTGAACTCTGTAAACCGCTTAGAGAGGGCTGTAAAGCACTATGAAGCGGTATATAAGTCTAAGTGCTAAGTGCTAAGTCTCCATTATGTGTCTTATCTCCATGAGGTCTCAGCAAAGTCTCCATTATGTGTCTCTGTAAGAAGTATGCTTTCAACTTGCTGTAAAGAAGAATGTATGGTACTGTAAATATGTTTATTTTGACTATAAAGAAGTTATTTAATTCAGCTAAAAGCAGTCAAGCGTGTGAGCTTCTGATTTTATTTTTCAACGGAGAAAATCTCCAATATAATTTATTTTTTAAACTGGTCTGTACTTTAACCCTGAGGTCCATGGTGATGAGATAGTTGACCATCCAAGTACTAACAAGGTCTGACCTTGTTTAGTATGTGTCTGCTTTTTTAAAAAAAAGATTTTCTGAGGTTAGCTTTAGGCTAAGACCTGATATCTTCTGGCAGAAAGCAATTTTTTGGGGTTTAGGATTATTTTTCTATATTGTTTTACACTAGCACTAAATCTATAATAGAAAAAAAAATTCAAAACCATTTTATGGATATAGAATAGAATAGAATATAATTCTTTATTGGCCAAGTGTGATTGGACACACAAGGAATTTGTCTTTGGTGCATAAGCTCTCAGTGTACATAAAAGAAAAGATACATTTGTCAAGAATCATGAAGTACAGCACTTAATGATTCTCATAGGGTTCAAATAAGCAATCAGGAAACAATCAATATTGATATAAATCGTAAGGATACAAGCAACAAGTTATAAGTGGGAGGAGATGGGTGATAGGAACGATGAGAAAAACTAATAGTAATAGTAATACAGCCTAGTGAATAGTTTGACAGTGGTGAGGGAATTATTTGTTTAGCAGAGTGATGGCGTTTGGGAAAAAACTGTTCTTGTGTCTAGGTGTCTTGGTGTGCAGTGCTCTATAACGACATTTTGAGGGTAGGAGTTGAAACAATTTATGTCCAGGATGCGAGGGGTCAATAAATATTTTCACGGCCCGCTTTTTGACTCCTGCAGTATACAGGTCCTCAATGGAAGGCAGGTTGGCACTAATTGTTTTTTCTGCAGTTCTAAATAAGACAATGTGTTTTCTATTAATGTCATGTAGCATACATTTGTTTGGAAGTTTGCACCGCATGCCCATGTTGGCCACCTTGCCCAAAGCTTATTTGTTCTAACATTGTACAATTGAATAAATAAAACTTAGCTTGTGTCAGCTGTAGAAGATTGAGCAAAAGGAATTAGAATTAGGCAACTAGAGAGAGTAGCAATGACATATTTCTCTCTAATGTCCTAAGAAATTCAAGAAATGTGGGGGGGGATGTCGGCAGATAGCCACAGCTCTAAAACTAAGATAGGATGCATCAAAGTTATTTCCTTTTCCTTGAGCAAAAATATATGGGATTGCATGGCACATCATTTCCAACCTTTCCTTTAACAATATGCTATAAGACATATTCTATACTTTGCAAAAGATACTGCTTTTACAGAGTTTTCCTTTGATGCAATAGAGCAATATTGCTTCTAGCAATTCTCTTCCTGATATGTTAAAAAAAACCCTCCACTTTGCTGTCTAAGGCTGGACAGGAAAGTAAATTAGATGCTAGAATAAGGTGACCAGACATCCCGCTTTTGGCAGGACAGTCCCGCTTTTTAATAATTTGTCCCGTGTTCCGTGGCGTTTTTAAAAAGTCCCGCTTTTTTCGGCCAGGCCAGTCGTTCGGCGTAGAGCCAATGGAACTGGCAGAGGTTGTGGTGCGGGGCTTCTCCCGCCCACTTCCCCCGCCTGGCTGGACGCCGCCATTTGGGTTATTTTGCCCTCTGTGCATGCACAGAACGCTTTGTGCATGCGCAGAGGACAAAATAACCCGAATGGCGGCATCCAGCCGGGCGGGGAAGCGGGCAGGAAAAGCCCCACGCCATGACCACCACCAGTTCCATCGGCTCTACGCCGAACGACTGGCCTGGCCGAACCGGCAGGATTTCACCCCTGGCTCTGCGGCGACGAACAGGTACGCCTGCGCCAGTAGGAACCCACCCCTTGCTGCGATGAAGGGGGGTGTTTGGGGGGGGTGCACAAAGCTGCAGGATAAGAGAGACGGACCCCTCCTGTCTTGCTCCCCTAGAAACACCCCCCCATCAATGGTGTCCCGCTTTACAAAAAATAAAATCTGGTCACTTTATGCTAGAAGTATCTCATCCCTCCATTGTGGGCAGGCTTGGAGAGTGAAGTTTGATTCCTTTACCAACACCTTCCTTTCTTCATCAGAGCAGCCCATATTGTATGTCTACCTCCATCTGATATACTTTCATCTCATCGGTCCTTTTTCTAATCTTTCGATGCTCTACAGAGGAAGGAAGGAAGCAAGGAAGGAAATAGTGCTCAGAGTAGCAGAAGGCTTCCTCTAGTGCCTCTAATGAATGGTAACATCATCTCTGAGAGTAGGTTTTAGGAGGCTTGCTTGGGGAAAAAATTAAACATTTAAGCAGAACAAACAATCTTCAGTCAGAAATACAAATATGCAAAACAATAAAATCAAAAACACAAACACACATAGCATACTAATAGTTCCTCTTGGACCATAGCCAAATATGCACTTCCAATGTGCTTGCAAAAATTGTTCTTTTTATTAACATTTGAATTACTGTTCTGCAACCCCAACCCTCAAATCAAAGTCAGAAACTAGACAGCAATTGTGGCTACCAGTTATTAAGCCAGAGCTTGAAATCCAGAAGCCTAATAATAACCACAAATATAATAAGGATGTAGCAATTGGCCCCAGTCCTGCCGATTTCAGCTGTATTTATGTACTAATTCAGATTTTCTTGCACCAGGTGATAAGAGCACTTAATTGTTACTTGTTCATCTAGCATTCATATTTAGCACTCTAGCGATTTTCCAAAGTTTTCCCTGAATAATGGTCCGAGCAAGCAGTTGAAAAGGTTTTGCAGAAGTACCCGGAAGAACTCCTCTTTACTGGTGGATTATCTTGCACAGGACAACAAAATGTGATTGGCCACATGGACATAATATTGAACCTGCTGCTAGATATAAACATGCAGTTTCATCTCTCTGACCTTGCCATATGATTTCTAACCTGATGCTTCACAGAAGTCACCCAAAATTAAAAAGCAACACTCAAATCTGGAGCTAAGTTTTTAGTTGATTATTTCTGTAAAATATTCCAATCTCCATAATAGTAGCACCAGTGGTGAAATCTACTTACCCTCCCTACTGGTTTGGAAGTGCGTGTTTTGCGTGCGCGCACATGCGTTTCACTCACACACATGCCACCATCATGCATGCTTTTTCACCCTCTGCGCATGCACAGAAAGCTTTGTGCATGTGCAGAGGGTTAAAAAAAAGAAAACGGTGATGTCCGGATGGGGTGGGCAGAGCCTTGCACTGCCGCTGCTACCATTTCTCTGAACCACTACTGGCCGCTGCCACCGGCCGCTGCACCCAAACCGGGCCGAACCGGTAGCGTTTCACCCCTGAGTAGCACCTCCTTTTGCCTGTGGATGCTTTCAAGATATTAATTGACTCTAATTTATATGATCCTTTAATCTCAATCTAACCAATACATACATACATACATACATACATACATACATACATACATACATACATACATACATACACACACACACACACACACACACACACACACACATACATTCCTCATTTGTGAGACAGACACACAAGGGACTAATTCAGCAGGACTGTCTTAAAGGACATGTTATTATCATTATTGCAATCGCAATACCTTTTAGCACAAGCTTTAAGGAGTTTCAATTAAGTAGTTGGGTAAATCAAAGCAGTATTTTCAGTCACTTGGCAGCATCATTCCCTATTGAACACTTGGGGAATTATAGATCCCAGTTGGCATTTGAGGAAGCGGCATTCAGAAATAGCTCCCTCCTTGATATTCAGGGCAGCAGAGATTTTGAGATATTGAACATCAATTCCACTCTGCTGAACTGCAAGCATTCTGCTTCTGTGACCTGCAGCCTTACATCTAATTTCCTAGTGTTCCTAGGAATACAGAAAGAGTACTTCTGTATAACATGCAGAAATGCAGTTTTATATTTATTATAAATGTACATACCTCTCTATTGATCCACATCTGCTCATGTATTCTTTCTCTGCCTTCCATTCTTCTAATCTCACACATTACAGTGCTAATGGGAAATGTTGGTTTTCAAAGTGGAGAAGTTGAGTAGGCCAAAGAACTGAAGTGATCCCCAGAAAAGAGGCAGAGCATACCAATTATGTTTACAGAAAGACTCCTCCTGAAACAAGGGTGTTCCCAAAGCAGGATAAAAAACAACAACAACCCAAGATGGCAGTTAATACCTTTGATCAAAGCCCTAGCCCGATTTTAAGTGCTCATGAACCATTGGGAAAACCTTTCTAAATATACTTGCAAATAGGGAATAATTTGGGGATAGAAACTTTAAGTTCCCCCAGCCTTTCATGGATCTTCTGATTCTCTGCATCCCAAACCAGTTTGTAATACAAACTTCCTTTTCCCCTTAGTACTATTTCTTGCAATGAGGTCAATTTGCTGTACATTGCATACAAGAAAATGTGTGGACCTGTATGAACCTAGCATAGGAAGTAGCTGTAGGTAAATAATGATAGTGGTTGTATTGACTCCTCCTACTTTTGGCTTTAACCTTTTCCTCATGCAGTCCCTTGAAGATGTAGTATTGGATAGACAACCCAGAGCTGAAAGATCGCATGCGGGCTTCAACTCTTGATTGTAATCACCCCACCCCAAGATTATAAAGCTGAAATTCCTCATGAAAATTGTTTAATTGTTATTTTTGACTTTTGTTGTTGTTGTTCTGGGGGAGTTAAAAGGAGTGATGATGCTGAAAGTTTCCTAATCTTCTTATCCACAATAAAAAAAAGTCCAGAAAGTTCAGCCCCACTCCTCAACTGGATTAAAACAAGTGTAAGAAAACTTTCTGAATTCATACATTATAGTTAAATCTTGCTAAATCTTATTCAGCTTGGGTAGTTGTGGGCATTCAGGACTATTTTAAGAGAAATGTTTATCAAATGCGAGTGATTAGTATTATCGCCGCCCTGAGTCCTTCGGGAGTTGGGCGGCATATAAGAATAACAAAATAAATAAATAAATAAATATCGCATTCATTTCTGTTCAATAAGATGTCATGATGAGTAAGTGTTACAGAAGGGAAGCCTTAACCTAGTCATGTATTAAAGTAAATATTATTTCTGGATAAGTATATGGGCTTGTAAACCAGAGGCAGGTTCCTCCCGGTTCAGACTGGTTCTATAGAACCGGTAGTAACTTGGCAGCCTGCGTCGCAGGAACCGGCAGCGACCCAGGCCTGCTACGCCCCCAAGCTAATTGTCTCGGTGCCGCTGTAGGCACCGCCATCTTTTTTTTTTTTTGCTTCTGCGCATGTGCAGAAGTTTTTTTTATAGTACTTCGCATGCACAGGTCATGCGGGTCATTTCCGGGAAGTGACATGTGCACTTCCGTCGCGATGCGAACCAGTGGGGAAGATAAGTAGAACCCACCCTGTTGTAAACATTTGTTTTTGCTCTTCTTCCATGCACATATTCCCCCACCCCATTTATCTACATCTTAACTAAATTCCATTCTAATTCCCATTTCCTTATTTAATTCTTCTTTATTCTATTAAATTGTTAAACAAATGACATCAAAATTAGGCCACTGTGCCAAATTACTCAATTTGTGATGACACAAAAGAAGTACTCTCCTACATAGCCACCTTTAATGATTTGAAATTCCAAGTGTTAATAAAGAGAGTCATGAACTAATTTTGCCAATAATGTTTACTTTTTATGTTTTAAGTAAGATTTTGAATTTCTGATGCTACATTGTGCCAACTAATAACCAATATCGATTAGTTACAAGAAAATGTAGCCAAACTAAAAAAACCCAACAACAAACAGAATACAGCAGCAAATTGTGACAAAAGCTTTTAGCTGTGCAATCCCTATAGAAAGTGAAGCAATATCTTAAAAAATTGTAAATGGAAAGAGAGGTTTATTCGTCCTATGAGACAGGTTTCTAAAGCATTTTATCAGTGTACAGTAAGTCCTTTGAGGAGGACAGTCAAGCCATAAATGTCCTTCAAAGTCAAAATTTAAAACTTAAAATGTAGGAACTTTGTTTCAAGTTAATAATAGAGAAAAATATTCTACATTCATTTTTGACATCTTGACTCATTGGTTACTACTAATTCTGGGTGAAAAACTATTTTGGAAAACATCCCAAGCTGTAAAAATCAGTATTGAATCAAATGGACAATGGACTAATTCAGTGGTAGGATTGAAATTTTTTTCCTACTGGTTCTGTGGGCGTGGCTTGGGGGGTCATGTGACTGAGTGGGTGTGGCCAACTTGACATCACACACGGCCATGCACACTCAGTCACATGACCCACCACCACCAAGCCACGCCCACAGAACCCGGTAGGAAAAAAATTGAGCTTACAGCTATTGCCGCCTTTCTTTCTACCTATTTTCTGCCCAGGCCTGACCTAATCTGTCAAAGACTTCCTCCTGCATGCCACCCACTCTCCCTTCACCAGTTGCATGCGTCGCCCGATTTCCCCTCCTTCACAGGCCCTGGCCCTAGCCCCACTTCCTCCCCCACGACCATCCCTTTCTTCGGGCTTAACCTCCTCCCATGGCAGCTGGTGGCACAGGGGAAGGCAAGCTCTCTTTTTTGGTGCAACTGCAAGAAGCCTCCCAGCTGCCGCCTCTTTGCCAGCTGCTTCCCAGCAGCAGTGGCTGATTGGAAGTCACCGAAAACAACCGAAGGTCTCAAACTTGCCCAAAAAGCATGGACAGCCAGCGTGAAGACGGCACTGCAGTGGTTTTTTCGGCACGTTCGAGACCTCCACCGGAGCCTGTGAAGAAGGGGAAATGGGGCGACGCATATAAGGGGGAGGACGGCAGCTCTGGAGCAAGGCCAGAGCCAGTGAAAGGTGCTTTCTCTGACCCGGCCGAGGCAGGCAGCGATTGGGCAGTGGCTCTGGGGCAAGGCCAGAGCCGGGGAATGGCACATTCCCCAACCCAGCCACAGGCGGTGGCTCCAGGGCCTCAGGGAATGGTGCATCCCTGGGGCCCCGGGCCCTGACCCAAGGTGAAGGGCGAGCAGGCAGCATGCATTGTGTACCTTTGGTGAGCTGAGCTGAGCGGGCGTCGGTGAGGTGATTAGCTGGGCCACATGACGAAGGCAACATATATAGGGCGCAGGTGGGTGGGGCAAGCGCCGAGCGGCCAGAATGGGTGAGCATTGAGCGGGTGGGGCGAGCGAGCAACAAGTGGGTGAGTGGAAACCGGGTGGACAGGAGCAGTGCAACCAGGTGGGCAGGAGCGGGGCCACCCAGTGGTGATATTTACTGGTTTGACAGACCAGTCTAAATTGCCGCTACCAGTTCTCCCGAACCAGTCTGAACCGGTGAAATACCACCTCTGGACCAACTCAGTCCAGAAAGTTTCTATGCATAGTATATATTCAGCCTTGGCAACTTCAAGATGTGTGGACTCCAACTCCCAAAATTCCCAGCTGTAGAAATCTTAAATGTTGCCAAGTGTGAGAAATGTTGTGCTAAACAATGTTGGGAACTGGCCACCTAACATTAATGTCTATATTCCTAACAATCATACCCCAAACAGCAAAACAGAATAGTCAAACCCGTTCTGAACAGATTTCAAACAAAGAAAGCAACAAATAAATAGTCTAAGCAAAAGTTAAATATAGTTTTTTTATATTAGAAAGAAAATCACTAGAAATAAAAATCAAAAAATCACTAGTCTAGAAGTAGGCATTGTGATCTTTGCCTTCTAACCATGCCTTAGGAAGACCTTGAGAGTATCAAGTCAAATTTTTTATCATTAATCATTTTAAAAAATGATATTTTCCAACAACCTTAAAAAACCCAGAAAATATGTACTCTAGATAGCCAATGAAACAGGTTAGTTGCTTTAAATATTGCAGGTTTTTTTTTCAAACCTCTTGAAAGAAGCACAAAGTTAAATCTTTGGAGAACCTGGCATATAAACATTACAACTAAGCTCAGAGAAATAGCAATAGCACTTAGATTTATATTCCACTTCATAGTGCTTTACAGCCCTGTCTAAGCAGTTTACAGAGTTCAGCATATTGCCCCCAACAAAATGGGTCCTCATTTTACCAACCTCAGAAGGATGGAAGGTTGAATCAACCTTGAGCAGCTCAGAATTGAACTCCTCGAGGGAGCAGTGAGTTAGACCTGCAGTACTGCATTCTAACCACTGCGCCATGACGGCTTGAAATACGGTGGCCAGTCTAAAGTTTTGTAGGCCTAAGGTTGGTGTTATGCAGTATACCTGAAGTTGTTAGCTTATTAGTTGCAAAATCAGCCGCACAGCTTCTCTATGACATATAATTGAACTCAGCATAAAATTCCAACCATATGAAAGAATGCAATCATACTTTCTGAGAGCCATATTATTTCCACCTAGAAGTGCTTCCAGTGCTATACTGAAAATACAGCCTGAGCTGGTTAGCATTAAAAAAAGAGTTTGGCAACTAATCACATATTCCAGTCTCTCATCTGGCTTCTGTCTCTCTTAGTATGCAGGAACTTTAAATCTAAAGCAATAACCAACAGGTGACTGTCTCACCTGAGCATGGCCCGACTCTCTTTTAAATATTGGTTCCAATAAAGCCATGGAGCTTATTAAATAAAGACTGGAAGACATAACACAGCAACAGGTTCTATCATCTCCCCAGGAACTCAAGGAAACCTGTACATTATCTGTTTAAATTATTTTATACCCATCGAATATGCCAAAGCACATTTTAATGCCCTCTTTTCTCCGGTTGTGGATGGCAGCTATTAAGGAACTCTGGCGTGCTCTGGCAACGAATGCTCTTTTGCCTCCAGTGAACTTCTAAAGCATGTTTTTAAAGGTGTAAATTCTATGAGGAATTGCACTCTCAACTAATTCACCCTCTAATGGAAAGATTGCCTGTCTGCCCTAATCAATGTTATCTAGAAATTTCTTTAAATGACAGGTGTCCTGAAATGGCCTTTCTCCATCCTGTGAGGAGCCAGCAGTCAGGATGGGTTGTCTCCGTCTACCAGCAGTTGAGGACCGAGTCACTTTTTTTCTTAAATCCCCTGGATCCGCCCCTTTGAGGCCCAGTTATGACTCGTCCTCAGCAGAGCAGGACATGGCGAAAACAGCTCATCCCAACTGCTGGTTCCAACGCAATCACAGACAACTAAGAAGATCAGGTTGTACTGGATTTAATTTATCTTCAACCTAATTTGGATTTACTTTACCTGAAGTAGTGGTGAGCGAGGGGAAGGTGGCAAGCACGCTGTGGCTTTTAGCCTAGGCTGCCACGTGGGGAATTTGGACCTCAAATCCAACCCCCCCCTGACCCCCAAAATCCCCTCGGCCGGGATCGATCGCTCCGCGG
This sequence comes from Diadophis punctatus similis, assembly GCA_023053685.1. NCBI lineage: Eukaryota > Metazoa > Chordata > Lepidosauria > Squamata > Dipsadidae > Diadophis > Diadophis punctatus. Next base: position 172,814,499 of record JALIGW010000002.1, read on the forward strand.
CTGCAACCAGGTTCCAAGCCGTTTGGGCTCGCTCCGGCTCTGGTTGCATAGGGCTTAACCCGTGGCCGCCCCCTCGCTCAGGCTTCACCCAGGAGCGATTCGACTGCTGTTCAACGGAGACGCGCGGCGGCAATATAATCGAGCCGCCGACACGCTGGGAAGCCGACTGCCGGAGCCTCGCTCGCGGTCGGCTTCCACTTTTGAATTTGGCGCCAATTTCAGACCTCCGACGATCGGCAGCTCTACCGGGGCCTCTCTAGGCTTGCCCTCTCTACTTCCTGGACACGAGGGGAAATCGAAAGTAGAAGACGCCATGAGGTTTCTGTTCTTCTTAGCCGGCTGCCTGCGCTTAACTCCAGCTCCGTCCTAGCGGCTTTTCTATCAGCTATCAGCACTCCCTGGGAGCCTCTCTCTCTGAATTCTTCCCGGGACGAAGACAGGAGTGGCCAAGGGATCTTGGCTAAATAAGGAGGGGGGAGAGGCAGCCCTGCAATCCGGGCAGAAAACTTAATCCCCAGGGACCATTCTCAAGATTTAAATGGCAAAAGGGATGCCCCCAGCCCCCTCTAAACCTGGGGGGAAGAGGAAGCACAAAACCAACCGGCCAAATGACGATGAGGCTGCAGCCTCTTCTTCTCAGTCTTGCAAGACTACATCTACAAGGGCAGAACAGCGCAGGGACCGTGTCCTGCAGAAGATTCATAACAGGGCAGCTAATGAAAGTGCTCCCCAAGCTTCTGCCTCCGGCCCTGAACAGGTCCTGGGCCTAGACACCACAGTCCCCCAGATCTCCACCAATCTCTGGGGTCCAGGGGGTTTGGGTGTGGCATCCCCCAACTCTCCGCCGGCCTTAGCCCAGGAGACCACTCAGAGCGTCCAACCTTCTCTGCCTCCTGGTCAGGAGGGGGCCCAGCCCCCCCACCTCCACCCGTGGTCCAGGGGATCGAGCCTTCCCTTCCTCCAGCTCCAGCTCAGGGTCTGCCGGCTCTCCCCTTTGACCCTACTATAATTCAGCAATGGATTGCCTCAGCGGTCCAGACCAGTATTACTGCTAACCTCCAAAACCTGGCAGCTTCTCTGCCTCAATTAGGCTCTGGCACTTCCTCACCTCAGCTGGATCCTCAACCAGGAACCAGCGCTGACTTCCTGGCAGCGGATCAGTTATCCAACATCTCTGAGGATGAGAACCTTGATGACTTTACGGTGACCCAGATGGATACCATGGGTGATCTATCAGAGGATGAAGTAGCAGGCCCCTCTCAACCACCATCGGCGGCTCTCTTTCCGCCGGGTCTGTACAAGTCTCTGTTAAGCAAGGCTAGGGCGGCTGCCGGCCTAGCGGCCCCGGCCGCTCCAGCGCCATCGCTAACTACACCATTGGGGCCTATCTTCTCTTCGGTTACTCCGGAACCGGATTCTGTGCCGGCACCTTCCCTATTCATAGATACAGTAAGAAACCAGTGGGCCGCTCCGGCTACTGGACCTAATCCTACCTCTCTGGAACGTCAGTTCTTCAATGTAGCTGCTGAACTGGGGGACATTCTTGAGGTTCCCGCAGTAGATCCCCCTGTCTTGGCACTTCACGCCCAAACCACACTTCCCAGTGAATCGGAAGAGAACCTCAAGCCTGAAGATCGGAAAGTGGAACAGGCTCTGGTGTGCGCACACCAGGCGGCAGCCTGGGCCATCAAGGCAGCGTCCACTTCCTCTTTCTTCACCAGGGTGGCTCTCCTTTGGGTGAAACAGTTACAAGACCTTATTCCTGAATCCAACATAAGGGCACATCAAGACCTTAGCAAAGTCTTCGCTACCTGCCAGTTTCTTGCAGACTCCACGCTGTATACATCCAAATTCGCATCAAAGGCGATGGCTTCCACCCTCATGGCCAGACGCATGCATTGGTTAAAACAGTGGCCAGTGGAGACTCGCCACAAGTGGCGTCTAGCGTCTAAGCCTCTTAAAGGCAAACAGCTCTTCGGGGATTCCCTGGATCCTTTTCTCATTGAATCTAAGGACAAGAGGAAGATTCTTCCGTCGCTCTCTCGCAGAGGCCTTCCTCGACAGACCCCCTACTTCCGGCGGCCCTTTCGCCACACTGACCAGGGATCCAGCTTTCCCCGGTCCCCAGGTCAGTACTCGGGTAGGTCCCATTTCCGTCAGGACAGGGCCGGGAGGGGAAGGCAATTCAGGCAGAACTTCCGTGGCGGCGCCGGAGGGCGTCCCACTAAGAGAGGGAAATAGTAGTTTCTCCCCCATGACCGCTCCCATTGGGGGGCGGCTGAAATATTTTGCTGATTGTTGGGATTCAACAACAGATGATGCGTGGGTCCTCAACACGATTTGACACGGTCTATCTTTGGAATTCCTCTCCCTTCCCCCTGGAGCCTTCACTCGGTGTCCCACGGCCAGGAACCCCGCCAAATGGGCTCTCATGGCCGAGGCGGTACAACACCTGCTAGATATTAGGGCTATTCAGCAGGTGCCCCCTGACGAACACTTTCAGGGATTTTATTCCATCCTCTTTGTGGTACCCAAAGCTTCTGGGGGCTGGAGGGCAATTTTGGATCTCAAAGGGCTAAACCGTCACATAGTCTACAAAAAATTCCGGATGCATTCTTTAAAATCCATCTTGGCTTGCATCCGGCCGGGGGACTTCATGGCCTCCTTGGACTTGACGGAGGCCTATTTACACATTCCCATTGCTCATCATCACCGTCGGTACCTTAGATTCTGCTATGCCAATCAACACTTCCAGTATAGAGCCCTTCCCTTTGGTCTCTCCTCTGCTCCCAGAGTTTTCACGAAGGTCCTCTCCGTCTTGGCGGGCCACCTTCGGGCCCTACCTATTAGAGTCCAATGTTATCTGGATGACATTCTGGTGCATGCTTCCTCCGAAGCAGTGGCATGACAGCACCTTCACACCGTCACACAGGTTCTATCTACCCATGGGTTTTCCATCAACCTCGCTAAAAGTCAGCTGTCCCCATCGACGTCCATCCTCCATTTGGGCTCTATTATTGATTCCTCACAGGGTAGGGTATTCTTATCCCCGGAGCGACAAGTTAGTCTTCAGGTTCTGTCCTCTCAGGTCCAAAGAGCGGGTTCTTCCCCCCTTCTTACCTTATCCTCTCTACTAGGCAAAATGGTATCTTGCATCTCCATTGTTCCCTGGGCTAGGTTGCATGCCCGGGAATTGCAGTGGTTCCTTCTTCCCTTTCAGAAGGCGCACCTCGGATCATCTCTTCGCAAGGTCTGTCTACCTCCTCCGGTTCGTCGCTCCCTCGCCTGGTGGCGCTCTCCCGCTCTCGCAAAGGGTACCCTGTTCTTTCCTCAAGACCAAATCACAGTTACAACAGACGCAAGTCTGTCAGGATGGGGCGCCCATTGCGAGGGCGCCACAGCTCAAGGTCTGTGGTCAGAAGCGCAAGCCAGGTGCTCCATCAACTGGCTCGAGCTGCACGCCGCCTTCCTCGCGTTGAAGCATTTCCATCGAGTGTTAGCAGGGTCTCATGTGCTTCTGCTAACGGACAACGTCACCACCAAGGCGCATGTCAACCGCCAGGGGGGCACCCGGTCCCGGACCCTGATGGATGAGGCGAGGAAGGTCGGTCTTTGGGTGGAACGGCACCTCTCTTCCTTGACAGCGGAACACATCTCGGGGGTAGTCAATGTCCAAGCGGACTGGCTGAGCCGGTCAATGGTGGACCAAGCCGAGTGGCGCCTGGATCCGTCAGTATTCCCGTCCATCGTGAACAGGTTCGGCAGGCCACTAGTGGATCTTTTCGCGATGCCAGAGAATTCCCAATTACACCGCTTCTTCACCAGATATCAAACGCAGGGATCGGAGGGGACCAATGCCCTCCTCTGTCGCTGGCCCGAGGGGCTCCTCTACGCATTTCCTCCTCTCCCCATCCTACCGTTGGTCCTCAGGAAACTGATGCAGGAGGAAGCGGAGATAATCTTAATTGCTCCGTTCTGGCCGCGGCAACCGTGGTTTGCCGAACTCGTAGCCCTCTCGGTGAGGGCCCACTGGACCTTGCCCACCCTCCCAACCCTTCTCAGTCAGGGGCCCATCTTCCACCCGGACCCCAGGTGGTGCCAACTGACCGCCTGGCGCTTGAGCGGAGCGGCTTGAGGCAGCAATCCTACGATCTAGATGTCATCTTTTACATCCAGGCATCTCGCCGCCCATCTACTAACCATATTTATTCAGCGACCTGGCAGGCCTTCTGCTCTTGGTGTGCATCTCAGCATCTCTCCCCCATCGACGTGCCCCTTCCAATGGTCCTACGCTTCCTTAAACAGGGCTTGGATAAGGGCCTTTCCCCCAACACACTACGCCGTCAGCTCGCGGCCTTGTCCTCAGTCTTGTCGTGTGGTCACTGGGACTCCCTGTCCCACATCCCGACCGTTCGACGATTCTTGAAGGGGGTCACCAACTGTCATCCTCCCGCGATCCACCGGTACCCATCATGGGATCTTCCGCGGGTCCTACAATCTTTGACGGGGGCTCCGTACGAACCGTTACGAGAAGCTTCTCTCCGGCAGCTATCCCTCAAGGTCACGTTCCTTCTCGCCATCACCTCGGCTCACAGGATTTCTGAGCTCGCAGCTCTTTCTGTCCGGGACGATCTCTGCATCTTCCACTCTGACAGAGTCGTCCTCCGTTTGGATCCTACCTTCCTTCCGAAGGTCAACTCCCCCTTTCACCGCGCACAGGAACTTATTCTACCATCTTTCTGCCCTGCACCGTCCCACCCTTCCGAGCGGGTTTTGCACACCTTGGACATCCGCCGGGCCCTGCGCATCTACATCAGTCGCACGCCCATTCCGCCGGACGGAAGCACTGCTCGTTACGTTCTTGCCCCAGTCAATGGGCCTCAAGGCTTCGTCGGTGATGATCGGGCGCTGGATCAGAGGGGCAATTGCTAAGGCCTACGACATGGCCGCACTCCAGCGACCCGCCGGCATCACAGCGCATTCCACGAGAAGTGCGGCGACCTCGGCTTCCTGGGCAACTCAATGCCCATTGGAGGACTTATACAGGGCGGCAACCTGGGCATCACCTACTCCATTCATAAGACACTACAGAATTGACAAATATGCATCAGCGGATGCGGCCTTCAGGCAACGGGTGCTGCAAAGAGTTCTCCTCAACAACGCTCAACCTTTCTGTCCCTCCCATGGGTAATACTACTTTGGTATGTCCCATCCTGACTGCTGGCTCCTCACAGGATCGAGAATGAGCGTTGACTTACCTGATACGCTCTTTCTCATCAGGAGGAGCCAGCAGTCAGCTCCCTCCCTGTTAATTGGCACGTTGTTCAAGTTGCATCACTATGGAGAGGTCTCTGTTTCGACCAGGGAGGACGTTGGTTCCGGAACGTCAGTTTCTTCCAGTTTCTCCAGTTTCTTCTTGCACTGTTTCTACAAAAAAAAAAAACAATTTCGGGGATTGCCTTGGCCTTACCTTTGACTCCAACACTCCACGAACCAGTCTACAACCAGTTGGGATGAGGCATCCATCAGATCTGCAATTTTCGCCACATCGAGTCTTCCCTTCGGATTCGTCATAACTGGGCCTCAAAGGGGCGGATCCAGGGGATTTAAGAAAAAAAGTGACTCGGTCCTCAACTGCTGGTAGGCGGAGACAACCCATCCTGACTGCTGGCTCCTCCTGATGAGAAAGAGGGTATCAGGTAAGTCAACGCTCATTTTAATTGCTAAGTTTCATGTTTTAGCCATAAGGCTACATCATATCCATACTTGTTAATAGAAGTACAATATATATATTAAACTCTTATCATGCCATTATATTTTGGACTGTACTAGAATTGTATTATATTGTATTATAATGATCTTGCAACATAATAAATTATGAGGATGAAGATGTTGCTTTCTAGCCATAACATACATACATAAAAATATTCTGAACCATTCACAAGTCCATGGCAATAAAAGAATAATTCATAGTACAATGACTTATGTGATTTCCATGTTCCAGCTACATTACATCTTTATTGCTGGATTTCTTGTTATCCTCAAACTCAAAGCATTGCCCTTTTATTTCCCACTTGTTTCTCAGAAACTGTTTGTCTGATTTCTGAACTGAATTTTGTGCATTCATTTTCTGTCTCCACTGGTTTATTCTTCGCCCTAGACTCAGTTTCCTGAAGAATATTTGCATGGTAGACAGTTCTTGATAAAGGAAATGGGCTTTTCAACAAAGAATCTGTAAAAGAAACTTAAGTGTCCAACTTATCTCTCCCTTCTATCTAACAAAGAAAAGGAAAAGATAATATAGATGACACATCAGTAGATTGCATTTAAACATGCCTTCACAAATGCTGTTTCTTAGGAGTCAAGGATGAATGTTATTCCACAAACCTGATTCCAATTAGATCCAATTGTCTATAACAAGAACTACCAAGCATTTTTAAAAAAAGTTTGCTTTGTTAAGCCATGGTTTGTGACTGGTTCAGAATATTTATCTTATGTGTGCTGTAGCTAGGAAGCAACATCCTCATTCATTATTATGTTCCAAGATCAGTTCACTATAATTTAATACAATTCTAGTACAGTCCAAAAATATAATTGCTTTACAAAAGTTTAGTGTGTGTGTGTGTTTATATAATTATATATATATATATATATATATATATATATATATATATATATATATATATATATATATATATATATATATATATATATATATATATATATATATATATTGTGTGTGTGTGTGTGATGTATATGTGTGTGTATGTATGTATATATGTATGTATGTCACAAGAGACAGTATGATGTGAAAACATGGCAGCAGAAACAGGAGTGCTTAAATGCTGCTGCAAAACCAATCCAGATTACCAGAAAATACCTTGTCTGAATTTTGTTCCCGTTTCTGTTCCAAAGTCTTTCAAAGAACATATCTGAAAATTGCTAATCCCTAGAACTTCATGGAGAACCTTCAACTGCACCCAGAAAGACAAAAGTCTAACCTGCCTCTTGAGGAGACTGTATGCATGTTATTCAGGTTATTTTTCTTAATTGGCATCTTAAAATACAATGAACAATTTCCCCACTCTCTATCCTTAGCAATAGGGAAAGGCCAGCTGCAGCATATTCATGTTCCTAACAAAAGCTGAGCAAAATGCAGGTGTACCAATCACTCCTTTTAGCTTTCTTGCTAGCTTTTTACTTTGGCTGCCTGCCCTACTCCATGCATTTAGTTTCTGACGATAGCCCCTCATTTATTTCAGTTGCTAAGCAGAAATAAATGCTGGGCCCTATTTTTCAAATCACCCATAGGTTTAAAAATACCATCAACTTATTGATATGTGAAGTATTGCCCTGTTGGATTCAAGCTCACAATCATTGCTTGAATTAATAATAAAGAGGTGGTTTGTTTTGTTTAAACCCAAATAGAGAAAATGGAGGGGCATGATATCAACTGGCAATTTAAAGCCAGTTACTTTCTCTTCTTGGGCAAGCTTTCTATATTTTAAATCCCATTTTCTTCGTGGGATGACAGATCCAACACTGTAAAGAAGCAAATAAAATAAAAGGGTTTTTTTTTAAGAAACAATTATGTGAGAATAATGCTAATACATTGTGTTGCAATCAGTGTCAATGAATGCTGAAGACTGTTGAGTATTGTAAACATTGTGTAAATTCAATATTTATATGCACATTCAAAAGTCTTCCATGTTTAAATGGAACCTGCAGTTTATGACAGCAGATGTTGAGAACTTAAGTGGAATTCTTGTATTCTGGTTTCTGTTGTAAATTCTCTCATTTTCATTTTGCAAAATAAGGAAAATAAGTTTCCTTTCAACCCTGCAGTAAAACACGTTCAGGTCATCTGCTAGTTGTTGATTTCCTTCAGCCTGGGAAGGTGGTTTGCCATAACCAGTGATATTTTTAAGAGTTCTCCACATGTTTGCTGGTTCATTTGTTGAGAACTGATTCTTTAGCTTTTCAGAGTAGTTCCTTTTTCCTGCTCTGATCTCCCTTGTTAATACATTTCTGGCCTGATTGTACAGCATTTTATCACCTTTTCTATAGGCTTTCTCTTTGGAACGAGGTAGCTGCTTAAGTTTAGCTGTGAACCAAGGTTTGTTGTTGCTGTATATTCGCAAGTTCCTGGTCAGTACACATAGGTCTTCACAGAAGCTGACATATGATGTTTTCTCTGATTCTTTGTTATCCAAAGGTACATAAAAGGGACGGAATTTTTCATGCTACACTGAATGGCAATTTACATAGAAGGATAGGCGGGTGGAATAGGTTGAACATCAAAATGTAAGTTCAAAAGATGTTAACTGAAAATGTCAAAGACACATTTGTCCTTTTGTTTCAGTCTAGCCATTAATACAATAATGATGGTTAATATGAGATCAGACACCGATGTTTTATTACATAAAAGAACTAGAAACCAACTCTGGATTATAGTTACACATGATGTATACAGAATTATCACTTTGCCCGGGCTTCCATAAAGTTTAGAGATTGGGACAAGAATGAGAATATACAATGGATTAAAAGAAGAAATGGCAATGGGACTATAAATTTCATTCAGAGGTCTATTGAAATATCATGCAGCATAGCTCTGATCGACATTTTAAATGTTTTAAAAAATGTCCCTGATGTTCCAGAGTGATATTTATATCATTTTCTAGTAAGAATAAGTATTAGTAAAAATAAAATAGAAGTTCAGGACAGTAGAATGAAGTACTAAAGAGGTGGTAGCCTTTTAAAGAGGTAGAATACTGTAGTCCTGCGAAAATGGTATGCTAAGCGGTGGGGCAATTTTTTTCTCCTGTCAACAAACAGCTGATTTTACCACCAAAGCTGGTTCTTTGGTGGCATGCTCCCCAGATTTGAACAAGGGCAACTAGGAATGACCCAAAATGAGATGACTGTGTACCTATCTGGAAAGAGGAATCTCAACAGTTGCAATTTTTGGTAGGAGCAACTGAAGGATTGGGTCGCCATCTTTTCCTTTCAACTGTTGTTTGTTTTAAGAATGCCTTGGTTTTAACTGCACATTTTGAAGTTTCTTTTTTTTTTCATTTTGATGGTTATATTTAATTGTTAACTGACTGGTTGAATGCTGATTTATTCTAACCCCTTGCTGGATTTTAATGCGAATTTTTTGCATCTTTTTACTGTTTTATTTTGCAGCTGCTAAATAATTACTTTTGCTTTTCAGGTATGGAAGTAGATGCTGATTTCCTGCATAATGAAAGGGATCTGTTGTGATTTACATTTACATCACATTTTTACTAAAGTGATTTTATATTTTCTTAATTTTTAAAAGTTCCAGTCAAATTAGTTAGGTAAACAGAGTTGTAGAAGCTCACAGATATGGGCATGTTTCGAATGGGGGACAAAACTATTATCCTTGAAATATATTTATCAGTTTTCAACCAGGGGGATAATCTATCTGTATGTGTGTGTTTTTCTTTATGCACATTTTTATTTCTATGAGTTGTTTAGTTTTGCTCTGTTCTTGTATTTGTTTTGTTTTGTTCCTTTTTTTTGGAGTTTATTTATTTATTTATTGGTGTTTCTTATATGTTGTATTTTAACATGAATAAAATAAAATAAAATAAAACTTACTGGGGAAAAAAGGTAGAATACCAATAAGGTTTTAGATGACAATTTACTTTTTTCTGTTTCAAACATCAATTTTGTAGTGATCATTAAAAATACCCCAGTCCTCAAGCCCCCCTTTTATTTTATTTTTTAGAAAACTCCTACTCAGATTGGCCTGGCAACATTTTCCTACACATGCTAAGTCTTGTCTCATTTGCAAAGAGGTTTTATGATTGTTATTTTCTTATTCTTGTTCAGGATTGTCATCCCACATCATGCAATTTAAATGGTGCAGCTCGTTCTATCTAGCAGTACAAACCTCTCTATGTCCCCTTAGAGATATCCTTGACTAAGTGTAGTGAGACTTATTTCTATGTAAATGAGTAGAAGAGAAAGATTAGAGCACCTGTTTCTTCTCCATCTGTAGTAGGAAGAACTGTTATTTCTGGGATGTTTCAGGACTTCATTCAATATTTCTCCCTATTGTCAGAACCAATAATGAACTTTCTTTTAAAACTTGCATTCATTCTATCTGCATGACCAAGCCATCTCTCTCTCTCTTTGGGAAATACATGCAGTATACAGAGCACAAATTCTTAGATTCCTGGAAGGTGATTTTATAGATAGTAGATACTTCAGATTTTTTAAATACATGATTTAAAAAAAAGTATCCTAGGTAATGAATTGCATATAGTTCTCTGTAGTGAAAAGGTCCATGAGTTAATTTCTTAGTAGAAATATCTAAAATTGGTAACCTAGTTTATCTTTTCAGTTCGGCAGTTCAATTTTCACCGGCTCAGGTTTGATTCAATCTCCTATCTTTCTGAGGTCGGTAAAATGAGGACCCAAACTGTTGGGGGCAATATGCTGACTCTGTAAACTGCTTAGAGAAGGCTGTAAAGATTTGTGAAGCAGTATATACCAGTAAGTCTAAATGCTATTGCAATTGCAATTGCTGTTTTCCTGAAAACATGATGTGAAATTTTAAATTGTCCAATTCCATGATGAGCGATATCAGTAGGCCATCTGACAATAACCACAGCATATAGAAAATTATGACTTGAAACGTAAGAGGAACAAATGAGAAAAAGTATGAATTAACAAATGAAATATATGTGATACACAGGCAAAATTAGGACAAAAAGAATGGAAGTAATACATCTCAATGAAATTAGTCTGGTCTTACAGATCTGAATGTTGACAGGGAAGTGAAATAACAGTTTAATATGAATACAAGGACTAAACATATTGTATCAGACTGCTGTCCTTTAGCTGTTCCACTGGTGAAATAAATGAATAGCTATACACAATTTCAATGACTAAGAATGAAAGAGAATGTTAATTATTTGATAATTTTACTAAGAATTGTATGATGGCCACTTTAGCAATTTCAGCTTGGAATTTAAGTAAAATGCATGGTAAAATTCCTTTCCCAGTGAAAATTAAACTGGAATTAGAATAGAGTTAGAGTTTTGCTTCCTTGACATTAAGGCTGGAAACTGACATAATGGTTAGTTTTTTGTTTGGCTTTACAGCAGGGGTCCCCCAACTCCCGTCCCTGGACCAGCACTAGGCCACAGCATGCCAGAAACTGGGGCATGCAATCTTTAGGATGCAGGCAGCATGCAAAACCAACCTCCCTCTGGTGCACGGAAAAACCTCTCTCCACAGAACTGCTCTCTGGTGCCCAAAAGGTTGGCACAGGGCTGTAAAGATTTGTGAAGCAGTATATACGTTTGGGTGTTTTGATTGAACACAATAAAATTCATGTTAAAATTCCATTGGCAATGAAAATTAAACTAGTGTAAGGGTTAGAGTTAGGGTTTTTGCTAGTGTTAGTTTAAGATTTGTGTTGGGGTTAGAACTGGTGTTAGCATCAGGATTAATGTTATTGTTAGGATTACGCTTCCTACGTATACGTTCAGAAAACTTATTTTAGAGTTATTGTATTCGTATATGTTCTCTAAGAGCAGTGTGTGAGAGACGCTTTCTAAATATGGGAGTATTTTCAAACCAATGTAACCTTCTTGGGAAAATCACATTCCCATTGAAATTTAATTAGATTAAGGTTTATTCTATTTAATAATAAAAAATTTATTGCCAGGCTTCCAATAATTTTGAGAATATACAGAATGACATTCTCCAGTTTGATGCCTACCTGATGCTTTGGACTACATCCTTCATCTTTCACCAGTTATGACATCATTGTCAATTCTGATTTGGGATAATATGAGTTTTAGGGAAGACTGACAGAAAAAGTATGAAATTGATGCATCCGCCACACTGGGTCAGTTTGTATAATAGTATGGGTAATTGTTATCTAGCATTGGGAGAAAATGTGATTTTTTCCCCCTCATTGGGAGTACTAAAAGTGAAAACTGCTTAGCACAATTTAGCGTAAACAGAATGATTGCAGTCACTTCTTCCAATCATATATAGAAATTAATCATGGAAATGCTCCTTTTTTTTCCATAATGTTGTATTGTGCCTGGAGTTTATATATTTCTGCTGCAGACTGAAACAGATAACTGGGCTTTCAATATGGTTTCCTTGGTTGCCATAATATGTTTCATTTTTCAAGTTTGGCAGCTGTCTGGAGTTGAAAGATGAGTGGCTGTATAAATCAATCAATTAAACAAATAATATCCCCAAATATATGAAAAAGATAGCTTACATGAGACTTATAGGAACAATAACAGCAATAGCAATAGCACTTAGACTTATATACCACTTCATAGTGCTTTTACAGCCCTCTCTAAGTGGTTTACAGAGTCAGCATATTGCCCCCAATAATCTGGGTCCTCATAACTACTTCACTATATTGGAAGGAAGTTTTAAAAATGTATTAATGCATTTATAGATAGTCCTTAGGTTATGATAGCAATTGGAACTAGAATTTCCATAATAAAAAATGCAGTCATAAAATGTGACAACACATGATCACATCACTTAGGAATAGCATTCCCAGTCCCTGTTGCCCTTGTTAAACAAAGAACAGGCCGGTTGTTCAGAAAGGAACTCATGTGACCTCAATGTGGGAAAAGGTACTGAAACTGTATCCTAGGCAAGCAGGCTGGCAGGCCTATGAAGGTAAGGTTGTGTGAATAGCTGTCCCAGGTAGGCACTACAGAGTGCGGATGGGTGGAGAGGTGTCATGAATGGGTATTATGGAATGCAGGTGGATGTATTCCATGGGTGCACATTGCTGAATGTAGACTGGTGGGCATTAATGGAGTATGAGATTCTATGCTGTCTGGAGGCTCCTTGGAAGAAAATAAAAGGCAGGAGCAGGAAGGATTGACAGGAGCCACTTGCAACCTCCTGCTGGCTTCCCCACTGACTTTGCTCCCAGGAGAGGTCACAAATGGCAATCGTGTGACCATAGGAAGCTGCAACCTTTGTAACTACTAACCAGTTGCCAAGCACCCAAATTGCAATCATGTGACTGATGGCTGTAACCTTGAGTGTGGTCATAAATTCCCCTAGTTCAGTGCTGTCATAATTTTGAATGGTCGCTAAACAAATAGTCATAACCCGAGAACTACCTGTGCTACTATAGAAAATGCTTAATTGTGGGTAACGTGAAATATAAACCAAATAGCTTTGGGCTTTAGATCGCCAGGGCAGAAAATTTCCAACTTTAGTTCTGAATGCAGTTGTACTCTCCATAACCCCAATTCTCCTGCTCTAACCTAGTAGTCAATCTGGGAGTCCCCCTGGACTCACAGCTCCTGCTTAAAGAATAAATGGCAGCTGAGATTAGGAGGGTCTTTGTATATTTTTTTTCTTGTCCACCAGCTGTGCCCATTCATGCAGGGGTCCCCAACACCCGAGGCCATGGCTCGGTATTGGGCCATAGCCCATTCAGAACGGGCCATGCAAGCAGTGGGCAAGCTCCATTTGCACAAGTGGTGGGCACTCATGTTCGCACATGAAGCTCCATTTGTGCAAGCGGAGGGCAAGCACCCGTGCCACTTGTGTAAATGGAGCTGCACGCATGAGTGTGTGCCTCCGCTGCTTGCACAGAACAATCCCCTCTCCACCACCCCCACCACCCCCACTCCCGCTTGTCCACAAAGCTGGAAAGGCTGGAAACCCTTGCATTAGTGATTGTGAAGCCCAATCATACCTTCATCCCTTAGTTCACCACCTCCTGCAACACATTCTACATGGATTTGGCTCTGAAGACAAACTGGAAGGCACTACTGGTCCAGAATGCAGCTGTACATGTATGGCCACCTCTTGGGATACCCATGTAACACCATTATTTCATAAACTGCACTGGGTTCTTTCAGTTTCTGGATGCAATTATCCAGAAACCCATGAAACCCTGATAGCCCATGACCAGATTTACTGTAGTATTATGTTTCCTAAACAATAGCTATCCATCCCTCATTCTGCAATAAAGTACAACACTTACGTTCTCTCAGCCCTGAGTAAACCAGGCATGAAACACAAATAGATGAACCAATTCTACTTTATTGTACCACAACAAATACATTAACAGAATCTTGCAAGTCTGAAAGCATAACCTTCTCACTACTTTTTTTTTTACGATTTTCAAACTTTTATTGATTTATTTTATTTATTTATTTATTTATTATGGTGTTCTTATATGCCGCCCAACTCCCGAAGGACTCAGGGCGGCGTACAACAGAAAAAAATACAGGTATTTCAGAACCTTTCCCCAATTTTAGAAAACAACGATTTCCATTAAAATCAGCTACTCTACATGGGATGAAAAATATTTTGTCCTTCAGCCACACATTACTAAAACAACAGTGATGGCTTACAGGGTAAAGTAGTAAAATAAGTTATTATTGTCTGTACA